>NW_026504008.1:0-11641 GCF_026875155.1 Cherax quadricarinatus
CTCCAACCAAAAAGTACAGGAGAATCCGGGAACATCGGATTGATATCATCCGCCCAGGATAACCTACAGTATTTCTTCAACATCAGAGAACCATCCTGGGTCTTAAATACTCCGGTTCAAACGCTGTACCAGAACCAACAACGGCCAATTTTATTTATTTTAATTAAAAACCGTTAAAGACAATCTTCATTATGAAACCTCGAGTCTTTATTTATTTTTTAATTTTTTTCTTGATCAGGAGGAAGGCGTTCCCCTGACAGTAAAATTGATGCAGATATGACTGGTGACGTTAAGGAAATGATACCTGAAGATCTTTGTCCTGCAATCTTCCTAAACGGTGAACTCTCATAGTATATGATGTGATTGGATTGTATGTAACCCCTAGAAAGTATCTCATCATAGGATGACTCATATTAACATGCAACAATAATGGAAGAAATAAGAGTTCTTGTGCTTCTCCATGTACCTAAACCAGATGACACTTTTAGGACGACTGCAGTTACCTTAGAAAATGGATACCTACTCCCAAATAGTGATGACTTCAATGATCGTGTATCGGGAGCTTTGTTCATAAGCTGATTTGAAACTTCCTGAGCTCGCTCAGGAAATATCAGCCTTCAGTGTTCAGGATGGACTTGTTACCTGTCTCGTCACTCCATTTAATATGCGCAGGTCGGCTCCGACGATGACTTGCAACTTGTTTCAGAGACTGGAACACTACAACTTACGTTACAGTAAACTTGGCTAATGTGTTTTCAAAACTGCCCATGATAAGTAAGCTTAATTTTTGCACTGGTCAAAGCGAGGTTTTTTCCGTGGAAGCTAAGGTTACCATTTTTAACTTTCCACTTCCTAAATATATGAAGGGGCTCCAAAATTTTCTTGTATGGCAGCATATTGCTGTTGCTTCTGTCCTAACATTTCTTATATTGCTGTTCCTCTCACCAAGCTTATCATTACAAAGGTACGTTATCGAGGAGTACTGAGTATGATGATGCTTTTTTCTAGGTTGTAGAGCTTGTTATCCTCGGCTCCGGTACTTGAGAGTCCTAACTTCAACCCTTTCCCTTTTTTCCTTCACATAACTGCAATTTGGTCTGTACTGCAAAAGTCGTCAGCCGGTGACACTTTCACATTACATATTACGCTTCCTTCAGCTTACTTTGGTATTTATTTTGAAACTTCTGGATTTCAAGTAAGAAGATTTACAGTCTACAATCAGCATCAAGTCTTTTTCATTTAATATTCATCAAAAAGTGGTCCATGTAACGTTATTTGAGAATATTACCGTAAAAAGTTGCTGATCAAAATTTTTTTTTGTTGCATATAATAGAGAAGAATAACTCACATTGAGTCCACGGTCACCCAGTGACCTCAAGTACCTTTTAGTTCTTCTATAGTCATCATTTATTTTCAACAGCAGTGGCGACATGTTTGCGTGCAACTGACGGAGACATGTTGTGCTGCTGCTGCTGGCCCCACTCTACACATCTCGTCCACTGCCTGTCGAGACTTTAGTCTCCACCTCCATGGTACTTTCGGTTGGCGGTGCACTCAGCTCACACAGTGAGTGTCTGTGGTTCGCTCCCAGTACAGGTGGAAACACATGATGTCCCTGTTCCTTTGCAGTAAGTAGGGACCAAGATGTTAGACTACCCGGTGTGGGTCGCATCCTGAGGACAAAATTAGCCCCAAGTTGCTTGAAATGTTCTGAATAAATACGTTATACATGTACTTGTAGAAATAATAACTATTATTATTATGATTATTTTTATATTATTATTATTATTGTTATTATTATGATTATGATTACTATTATTATTATCATATATCAGCTTCCAGCCATGTGTGTCCAATCAATCAGTCATCATGGACAACAAGGTACCTAAGCAGTCTTCACCAGCGTTATAGATCAAACAGGACTCTCCTCATTGCTACATGTTCATCAGGAGATGTCACCTGTCGTGCTGCATAAACACTTCTCCAGGAATGTTAATGTGTTGTACTACATCCACGGTGAAAGAGAGACTCTGGTTATTACGCAGTCTCTGGTGCGTCACACAGTCTCTGGTGCGTCACACAGTCTCTGGTGCGTCACACAACTCTGTGCGTCACACAGTCTCTGGTGCGTCACCACAGTCTCTGGTGCGTCCACAGATCTCTGGTGCGTCACAACAGTCTCTGTGCGTCACACAGTCACTGGTGCGTCACACAGTCTCTGGTGCTCACACAGTCTACTGGTTCGTCACAACAGTCCTCTGGTGCATCACACAGTCTCTGGTGCGTCACACAGTCTCTGGTGCGTCACACAGTCTCTGGTGCGTCACACAGTCTCTGGTGCGTCACACAGTCTCTGGTGCGTCACACAGTCTCTGGTGCTCACACATTCTCTGGTGCGACACAGTCCTCTGGTGCGTCACACAGTCTCTGGTGCGTCACACAGTCCAGTTCGTCACACAGTCTCTGGTGCTTCACACAGTCTCTGGTGCGTCACAACAGTCCTCTGGTGCGTCACACAGTCTTCTGGTTCCGTCACACAGTACTGTGCGTCACACAGTCTCTGGTGCGTCACACAGTCTCTGGTGAGTCACACAGTCCTCTGGTGCGGTCACACAGTCTCTGGTGCGTCCCACACAGTCCTCTGGTGCGTCACACAGTCTCTGGTGCGTCACACAGTCTCTGGTGCGTCACACAGTCTCTGGTGCGTCACACAGTCTGGTGCGTCACACAGTCTCTGGTGCGTCACACAGTCTCTGGTGCGTCACACAGTCTCTGTGGTGCGTCCACAGTACCCTCTGGCTATTACGCTGCTCCTGTGCGGTCACACAGTCTCTGGTGCGTCACACAGTCTCTGGTGCGTCACACAGTCTCTGGTGCGTCACACAGTCTCTGCTTATTACGCAGTCTCTGGTGCGTCACACAGTCTCTGGTGCGTCACACAGTCTCTGGTTCGTCACACAGTCTCTGGTGCGTCACACAGTCTCTGGTGCGTCACACAGTCTCTGGTGCGTCACACAGTCTCTGGTGCGTCACACAGTCTCTGGTGCGTCACACAGTCTCTGGTGCGTCACACAGTCTCTGGTGCGTCACACAGTCTCTGGTGCGTCACACAGTCTCTGGTGCGTCACACAGTCCTACTGTGCGTCACACCGTCCACTGGCTATACCGCAGTCTCTGCTGCGTCACACAGTCTCTAGTGCGTCACACAGTCTCTGGTGCGTCACACAGTCTCTGGTTATTAGGCAGTCTCTGGTGCGTCACACAGTCTCTGGTGCGTCACACAGTCTCTGCTTATTACGCAGTCTCTGGTGCGTCACACAGTCTCTGGTGCGTCACACAGTCTCTGGTGCGTCACACAGTCTCTGGTGCGTCACACAGTCTCTGGTGCGTCACACAGTCTCTGGTGCGTCACACAGTCTCTGGTGCGTCACACAGTCTCTGGTGCGTCACACAGTCTCTGGTGCGTCACACAGTCTCTGGTGCGTCACACAGTCTCTGGTGCGTCACACAGTCTCTGGCTATTACGCAGTCTCTGCTGCGTCACACAGTCTCTGGTGCGTCACACAGTCTCTGGTGCGTTACACAGTCTCTGGTTATTAGGCAGTCTCTGGTGCGTCACACAGTCTCTGGTGCGTCACACAGTCTCTGCTTATTACGCAGTCTCTGGTGCGTCACACAGTCTCTGGTGCGTCACACAGTCTCTCAGGTGGTCGTCACACCAGTCACTGGTTCCGTCACACAGTCTCTGGTGCATCACACAGTCCCTCTGGAGCGTCACACAGTCTCTGGTGCGTCACACAGTCTATGGTGCGTCACACAGTCTCTGGTGCGTCACACAGTCTCTGGTGCGTCACACAGTCTCTGGCTATTACGCAGTCTCTGCTGCGTCACACAGTCTCTGGTGCGTCACACAGTCTCTGGTTATTAGGCAGTCTCTGGTGCGTCACACAGTCTCTGGTGCGTCACACAGTCTCTGCTTATTACGCAGTCTCTGGTGCGTCACACAGTCTCTGGTGCGTCACACAGTCTCTGGTGCGTCACCATCTCTGGTTCGTCACACATACCTCTGGAGCGTCACACAGTCTTCTGGTAGCGTCTTCAGACAGTCTCTGGTGCGTCACACAGTCTCTGGTGCGTCACACAGTCTCTGGTGCGTCACACAGTCTCTGGTGCGTCACACAGTCTCTGGTGCGTCACACAGTCTCGGTGCGTCAACAGTCCTCTGTGCGTCCACACAGTCTCAGGCTATTACGCAGTCTCTGCTGCGTCACACAGTCTCTGGTGCGTCACACAGTCTCTGGCTATTACGCAGTCTCTGCTGCGTCACACAGTCTCTGGTGCGTCACACAAGTCCTCTGGTTATTAAGGCATCCTCGTCGTCACACAGTCTCTGAGCGTCACACAGTCTCTGCTTATTACGCAGTCTCTGGTGCGTCACACAGTCTCTGGTGCGACACACAGTCTCTGGTGCGTCACACAGTCTCTGGTGCGACACACAGTCTCTGGTGCGTCACACAGTCTCAGTGCGTCACACAGTCTCTGGAGCGGTCACACAAGTCTCTGTGTTGCGTCACACGTATTCTCTGGTGCGTCACACAGTCCTCATGGTGCGTCACACAGTCTCTGGTGCGTCACACAGTCTCTGGTGCGTCACACAATGATGTTTCCTGGGTCCCATTCTGATATTTATTATTGATGTAAAAGATAAGAAGTTAACTTCTTGATTGTAGCAACATGTGCGACAGTTGTTGTGTTGATTGTAGCAACATGTGCGACCATGTTGGTTGTGTTGATTGTACAGAACATGTGCGACAGTTGTTGTGTTTGACTGTAGCAACAGTGCGACAGTTGTTGTGTTGATGTACAACATGTGCGACAGTTGTTGAGTTGATTGTAGGCAACAATGTCGACAGTTGTTGTGTTACTGTAGCAACATGGTGCGACAGTTTTTGTGATGAATTGAAAGCAACATGTGCGACAGTTGTTGTGTTGATTGTAACAACATGTGCGACAGTTGTTGTGTTGACTGTAGCAACATGTGCGACAGTTGTTGTGTTGATTGTAGCAACATGTGCGACAGTTGTTGTGTTGACTGTAGCAACATGTGCGACAGTTGTTGTGTTGATTGTAGCAACATGTGCGACAGTTGTTGTGTTGACTGTAGCAACATGTGCGACAGTTGTTGTGTTGATTGTAGCAACATGTGCGACATCTGTTTGGGGTGACTGTACAACATGTGCGACATTTTTTTGTGTTGACTGTAGCAACATGTGCGACAGTTGTTGTGTTGATTGTAGCAACATGTGCGACAGTTGTTGTGTTGACTGTAGCAACATGTGCGACAGTTGTTGTGTTGACTGTAGCCACAAGTCGGACAGTGTTGTTCTTGATTGTAGCAACATGTGGCGACAGTTGTTGTGTTGACTGTAGCAACATGTGCGACAGTTGTTGTGTTGACTGTAGCAGCATGTGCGACAGTTGTTGTGTTGACTGTAGCAACATGTGCGACAGTTGTTGTGTTGATTGTAGCAACATGTGCGACAGTTGTTGTGTTGACTGTAGCAACATGTGCGACAGTTGTTGTGTTGACTGTAGCAACATGTGCGACAGTAGTTGAGTTGAACTGTAGCAAAATGTGCTACAGTTATGAGTATGACCGTAGCAATATGTGCGACAGTTGGTTTTTGTGTGAATGTACAACATGTTGCGTCAGTTGTTTGTGTTGATTGTAGCAACATGTGCGACAGTTAGTTGTGTTGATGTAGCAACATTTGCACAGTTTGTGTTGATTGTAGCAACATGTGCGACAGTGTTTTGTTTGATTGTACACATGTGCGACAGTTGTTGTGTTGACTGTAGCAACATGTGCGACAGTTGTTGTGTTGATTGTAGCAACATGTGCGACAGTTGTTGTGTTGACTGTAGCAACATGTGCGACAGTTGTTGTGTTGACTGTAGCAACATGTGCGACAGTTGTGTTGATTGAAGCAACATGTGCGACAGTTGTTGTGTTGACTGTAGCAACATGTGCGACAGTTGTTTTGTTTGACTGTAAGCAACATGTGCGACAGTTGTTGTGTTGATTGTAGCAACATGTGCGACAGTTGTTGTGTTGACTGTAGCAACATGTGCGACAGTTGTTGTGTTGACTGTAGCAACATGTGCGACTGTTTTTGTAGTGTTGACTGAGCAACATGTGCCTCGGTTAGGGGGGGTTGTGTGTGACTGGGTAGCAACATGTGCGACAGTTTGTTGTGTGACAGTAGCAACATGTGCGACAATGTTGTTGTGTTGATTGTAAGCAACATGTGCGACAATTTGTGTGTTGACTGTATCAACATGTGCGACGTTGTTGTGTGACTGTACACTACATGTGCGACAGTTTGTTGTTTTGACTGTACAACATGTGCGACAGTTGTTTGTGTTACTGTACAACATGTGGGCGACAGATGATGTGTTGATTGTAGCAACATGTGCGACAGTTGTTGTGTTGATTGTAGCAACATGTGCGACAGTTGTTGTGTTGATTGTAACAACATGTGCGACAGTTGTTGTGTTGACGTAGCAAACAGTGCGACAGTTACTTGCGTTGATTGTACAACATGTGCGACAGATGCTTGTGTGATTGTAGCAACATGTGGCGACAGATGCATTCTGTGATTGTAGCACATGTCGACAGTTGCTTGAGTTGATTGTAGCAACATGTGCAGGACAGTTGCTTTGCTGTTGGAATGTAGCAACAGTGCGACAGTTTATTTTGTGTAGAATGTAGCAACATGTGCGACGTTGCTTGTGTTGATTTTAGCAGCATGTGCTGACAGTTTTTTGTGGTTGATTGTAGCAACAATTGCGACAGTATGACTTGTGATGTTTTGTAGCAACATTGCGAAACTTGCTTGTGTTGTTTGTAGAAACATGGAGCGACAGTAGCTTGTGTTGATTGTAGCAACATGTGCGACAGTTCTTGATGTTGAATATGTAGCAACATGTGCGACATTTGCTTTGTTGTTTATAGCAACATGTGCACAGTTAGCTTGTGTTGATTGTAGCAACGTGCGTCAGCAGTTTGCTTGTGTTGATGTAGCAAACATGTGCGACAGTTTGCTTTGTTGATTGTAGCAACATTTGCGGACAGTTACTTCTGTAAATGTATCAACAGTGCGCAGTTGCTTGTGTTGATTGTAGTATATATGTGGCGACAGTTGCTTGTTTGATTGTAACATGGGCGACAGTTGCTTGTTTTTGAGTGTAGCAACATGTGCGACAGTTGTGTATGATTGTACAACATGTGCTACTGTTGCTTGTGTTGATTGTAGCTAACATGTGCGACAGTTTCTTTGTTTGATTTATAGCAATATGGTGCGACAAGTTTGCTTTTGTTTTGATTGTAGTAACAAGTACCAGTAGCTTTTGTGTTTATTTAGTCAACATGCGAGGCAGTTTGCTTGTGTTGATTGTAGCAACATGTGCGACAGTTTTGTTGATTGTAGCAACATGTGCGACAGTTGCTTGTGTTTGATTGTAGAAACATGGTGCGAACAGATGCTTGTTGTTGGAATTAGCAACATGGCGACAGTTTTGTTGATTGTAGCAACAGTGCGACAGTTTGCTTGTGTTGATTGTAGCACATGTGCACAGTTGCTTGTGTTGTTGCAGCAACATTTGCGACAGTATGCTAGTTGTTTTTGTAGCAATAAAAAAAAAAAAAAAAAAACAAGTGCGAAACTGCTGTGTTGTTGTAGCAACATGTGGCGACAGTTGCTTGTGGTAGACTGTAGCAACATGTTCGACAGTTGCTTCTGTGTTTTGTAGCAACATGTGCGACAGTTGCTTGAGTTGTTTTAAAAGCAACTTGTGCGACAGTTGCTTTGATATATTGTAGCAAAATGTGCACAGTTGCTTGATGTTGATTGTAGCACATGAGCGACAGTTGCTTGTGTTGATTGTACAACATGGGGAACTGGCGGGTGTTGAATGTAGCAACATGTGCACAGGGGGGGACTTCTGGGTAATGTAAAACCGAGGAGCGACAGTTGCTTGTGTTGATTGTAGAACATTGTGCCGACAGTTTTGCTTGTGTTGAATTGTAGCAATAATAACATGTGCGACAGTTGCGTGTGTTGAATTGTACAACATGTGGCGAAGTTGGTTATATTGTAGCAACATGTGCGACAGTATGCTTGTGTTGATTGTAGCAACATGTGCGACAGTTTGCTGTGTTGTTTATTAGCAACATGTGCGACAGTTGCTGTGTTGATTGTAGAAACATGAGCAACAGTTTGCTTTGAGTTGATTTGTAGCAACATGCGAGGCAGTTGCAGGGGGGGGTAGGGTGATATGGGCGACAGTGCTTGTGTTTGATTGTACCAACATGTGCGACAGTTTTGTTGATTGTAGCAATATGTGCGACAGTTTTGTAGATTGTAGCAACATGTGCGACAGTTGCTTGTGTTGATTGTAGTAACATGTGCGACAGTTGCTTGTGTTGATTGTAGCAACATGTGCGACAGTTTTGTTGATTGTAGCAACATGTGCGATAGTTTTGTTGATTGTAGCAACATGTGCGACAGTTGCTTGTCTTGATTGTAGCAACATGTGCGACAGTTGCTTGTGTTGATTGCAGCAACATTTGCGTCAGTTGCTTGTGTTGATTGTAGCAACATGCGCGACAGTTGCTTGTGTTGATTGTAGCAACATGTGCGACAGTTGCTTGTGTTTGATTGTAGCAACATGGTGCGACAGTTTGCGGGGTGGGTGGGATTGGGGGGTAGCAACATTGCGAAAGATCATGTGTTGATTGTAGCAAACATGTGCGCAGTTGCTTGTGTGATTGTAGCAACATGTTATTTGCGACATTGCTTTGTGTTGATTGTACCAACATGCGCGACAGTTTCTTGGTGTTTGATTGGTAGCAACATGTGCGACAGTTGCTTGTGTTGATTGTAGCAACATGTGCGACAGTTTCTTGTGTTGATTGTAGCAAAATGTGCGACAGTTGCTTGTGTAGATTGTAGCATCATGTGCGACAGTTGCTTGTGTTGATTGTAGCAACATGTGCGACAGTTGCTTGTGCTCCAAGGACCGAACTGGCTCTCTGATGAAAATAACTGGCCTCAGCAAAATGTTCACATTATGCCAGAAGAAACAGTCCTCTTGAACACAACAGAAGTAAGTTTGTGTAAAATACTCACAACAACAGAAATAGTCATGATGGATCTAAATACTCATCTTTGGGTAAACTCTTAAGAGTTACAGCTCTTGTCCATAAATTCATTAAAGGAATAAAACGTGATTATGAATATCTTGAACCCATTAAATACTGGGTGAAACTAATACAGAAAGATTTTTTCTTCTACAGAAAATAAGTTTTTCCTGGAAACACAGAAAAATCCCCAAGAAACCTGTTATGATTAATTCTTTATGACTTTACTCGACTCAAAAAAGATTATAAGTTGTGAGGAAGAATTCTAATTCTTCCTACCAAAGAACAATACATCCAATTTGATCCCCAAGAATCATTGGCTAACAAAACGTTGTGCAAAACGCCCACATAACGTGTTACAGGGTGGGGTAGCTGACGCCCCTTTGTCTATCGACAGTCCTACGGGATACCTAAAGGGTCACAAAGTGTGAAAAAAAAAATAAAAACGTTTTTACTTTCGTCACTACGATATCAGTATTCAGTATCCAGGTCCCCCTCCATACCCCCTGAAAAGTTTGTCATTCCTCCATTTTAGGGGAAAGGTGTAATTTTAAAAAGGACCAAAATTTTAACCAAAAAAGTTGACAAAGTTTCCCCTCAAGGGTACATCGTTTGTTCACTTGTGCTACAACTAAGCTACATCTAAAGTAGCCCTGACATGTCTACTGAAATCTTTTATCAAATATTCAAAGGTTTGCACCCAAAAGGGGGGGTCCCAGACTGGATTTCAGATAATGCAACGAACTTTGTTGCTGGTGCTGCTTATATAAGCAAGATCTTTGATCAACCAGAAGTACAACAGATGCTGAATCAACGCAGGTGTCGTTGGAGATACATCCTCCTAAATCTCCATGGCACGGCGGTTTTTATGAAAGAATGTTTCTGCATTGTAAAATGTTGTTTAAGGAAGACTCTTCATCGTCAAAGAATAGATTTAGAAGAATTCCCTACATTTTGTGACTAAAAAAGGGAAAATAAGTCAACAACAGACCTCTAACTTATGTTACCGATGATCTTGACAATTTAGAAGTGTTAAGTCCATCTCATTTACTCCATGGCAGACGGCCAAACCCTTTGTTCCCCTATAATGATAAAGAAACATAGAGGATCCTATTTAAATTCGAACCTGAGCAACTCAACGTAAATTCAAACACCTTAATAAAGTGATTGAACGTTGGGAGAAAATTTGGCGAGAAGACTATCTCACCTCATTGAGAGAACACTTCTATGGAGCTGGTGTTCCTGAAAATCATAAGTCCTTAAGACCTGGTGACATAGTGATTTTTGACAATGATGTCTGAGGTCCCAATGGCCATTTGGGAAAAAATTTGTGACCATATATCCTGATGCAAATGAATCATCAGGACAGTTGATTTTTTAAGCAAAGGGTAGTGAATAAGCGGACCATAAAAAAACTAGTGCCATTAGAATTACACAGTGTTGAAAACAAAATTAGTGATTCTCCAGAAACCACACAGACTAAAGTTGTTCAGAAAAGAAAAGCAGCAGTGGTGGCGAGTGAGAAAATCAAATTAATGTTAAGTGATGAATAGTTCACCTGCAGCGAACCGCCGCCGCCCCCCAGTGTGGAGAAATTTTCGCGAGGAGGGGTGTATCAGCCCCCTTCAGCCCCTTCAGCCCCTTTCAGCCCTGAGGGGCCCAGCCCTCTCAGAAGGGGCAAGCGTCTTGTTTACTGCTACAGTGAGTAATTGATCACAGATGCCGTACGAATATGCGAAGTGGTCAAGTGACTGCTGCTCCTTGCAGAGTGTTGCAGAGTGTATTTTAATAAGAGACAGTACATCTCTTACTTTAGCAGGACAATTAAGGAAAATCCTGCTCCCACTTTGTTACCATAGTAAAGACAGTGGACATTGTTGTCTATGCTTAAGACAGCAAGAATCAAAACATTCTGCTTTGCTTCATCGAGGAATGGCAAGGAAACAAAGACTATGTCAGCTTTTTTTGTGCAAGGGCAGTGACGGCAAGGGGCACTGTGGCGTCTTCTGATTACTTTTGACTCTACTGAGAGTGACACTGACGCCAGGATAACCAACAAAGAACACTGATCTGTGCGTTAGTGTGAACAAAGTGTTTCATAAAACACAATAAACACTTAAGAGAAGTGTGATCAGCTTCCTTAGTGATAAGATTGTGAACAATAAAGACAAATCTTGTGGGAACAAGTGTACCAATGCGTTTTCCTAGACTATGGAAGACGGGACATCCAAGGACACTTCAGCTTCTATCAAGTCACTGATATCTGTCGAAGGTGTGAAGAACACCATAGCCACGCTACAAGAGCAAGGTAGGGTTTCGAATTTCTTGTAGTACGGGGGGCTGCGCAGTTTCTTGAGTCCCCAAGGAGTTTGTAATCAACCTATAGTCGGCAGTGAGGTGCGGACTTTTGAGTCCAAACAATATGTAATGTCAGCCATC
>NW_026504012.1:0-10926 GCF_026875155.1 Cherax quadricarinatus
TCACCCCCTTAAAAAACACTACCCCCTCAAAACCCAGTAACTACACCCATGAGTACTGAATCGTTGAGTGCATTTGCTGTTAGATTTAGACAAACTTTTATCATCATTTATCAATGCTGTCCAATCATCATCTTTTCTCCCTGAAGAGGCTAAACCATTTACAGAATCAATTGCTAAAATAGCAGCTTTTGGAGCAATTAAAGAACTAATGCCGCCTGCTTCTGTGTGTGCTTATGAGGCTCATCCTCCAACTGTAACGATGGAACCACTTACAGCCTTAAATCATGTACGTTCCTTGTGCCCCCCAGGGTAACTTTCCCTTGTATTAAAAAGTAATGTCACAATATGCCTCAGTCTGCACCACCTCTTGTTTGCGCCACAGAGCAAATCGTAGTCGTCAACCCATCTCAGAGATCACCAAGAACCAGTGTACAGAGTCGTTATAACACCTCGTATATTCCATAGTACATTCAGTAACCATAGTCGGCGGAATTGTTACAAACTGTGGTTTTCCGTGGCATAATGCAATTAATTGTCCTGATAGTTACCCTAAGAGACGTCGTACTGATGATGAGTACTCAGATCTTCCCTACTGTACTTATCATAGAATACATGGACATGACACATCTGAGTGTAATGCTCTCTATAACCTTCAGTACTCTAGATCTTTCCGTGGTCGTTCCAACCGCAGAACCCGTCGAGGAAACAGATCTCGTGGTTTTCAAAATAACCAGAACCAGGCTCATTCTTTCAATTCTCAAACTAACCAGAACCAGGCTCGTTTCTTCCCATTCGGGGGAATTCGAGCGCCCCAGTCAAACCGCCCCATGGTGACAGTGTGATAATGAGTACACCATCCCCGTTCACAACTCCTTTGAAGCCTTAAGCAGTCTCGAGAATGACAACCCTGCTGAGGTTGTTGCTTCACATGTCTCTGACATAGATGATTTTGGGGATGGAGTAGAACAAGTCCTTTTCTGATGACAATCCACCTTTTTGTTTTGCACATAACTTCCAATGCAACCATAGGCCCTATAGTGCAAGCATCTGTTTATAATGCGCCCGTTTCAATTGTTTTGGGTTCCATAGGAACCCATACCCTACTGGTGCGCAAAATTCATAATTATTAATTTAGGTCCCCTAAAGTTTGGTTTAAAAGGAATAAAGATTTTAAGAAGTTACCGGACATGTCCCCCCCCTTCTCCGTAGAACCCGACTACCTCCTGTTGTCCACCCTCCCCTTAGTGAGGTAAATCTGGGTTCTCACCCTGCGTGTCCGAAGGTACCGTACCTTGCCCTAAGAAACCCTTTTCCTAAATCCCAAGGTAGAGAAACTTCAATTTCAAAAACTGTTTTTTTTCCCCTTTTTCCTTGTTGTGTCCGAACAATATTACTTCCTTCCCCCCTGGTGACCCCTTCTCCTAACTGGGGATTTGCCCTTTCCCATGCTGCGAAACATTTAAACGCATTTGGTGCTCGAACCAACCCTTATCGATGGCAATGCAAACCAAAATTTGGACGACTTGATCGTTTTTGTCCATTTCTGGGGGTTACCAGCTTGGCATCCGAAATCTTTTTTTATTTGTATAATACTGGCAAGAGGTTGATGGATGTATAAAAAAAAACGGATTAAGTCCTTACAAGGGCCCTAATGGGCATCTTCCAGTAGCCGTAAAAAACCCCAAAGCGGGTCCCAGGCACTGGTAAAATATTCCCTCCCCCCTCTGTCAACTCCCTCTCCTCCCCCCAATCAAAGTTGTTTCACAACCTATTACCTTGCAAAATTTGCCCCCAGGGATAAGTTCCCACCCCCCCGATGCCTCAAAGTGGGGTTGCGCCGAGGAACGCCTCAGATGGCCTTGAGGGTTGGCTCAAACCCCTAATCCCTGCAAATGCCTGCTTAGTTCGAGTTAAGTAAAGTTTTTTTTTCTCCACTAGGGGACGCCTCTGGTCGGAAAAAAACAATTAACTGTGGCGCCAAACCCTAGTAAAAATGCCCCATTCTCTTTGTGATGTCACAATGCCCGTCTGCAAGAAAGACGTTTTTCATTCTGTTGCCGGCGAGTGGCTCTCCACTAGAGGGTGTCGCTGTAGTTGTTATCCTAGTGTTTCCAAATGGTGATAACGTCCTAGTTTTGACAGTGGAAATTCCCCCTGCCAAAAAGTAAAAAAGGTCCCTAATTTGTTGAACCAATCCTTACATGTGTAAGAGATAGTAAATCACATTTTTCTACCCTGTGCCAAACCAACTTTCCGGGTCCACAGTGTTTTCGCCTTAGAAAGCCAAATACAAATCCTTGTTTGACCCTTGTTCCAGCTATCCTTACCCCTGTTCAGGTAAAAAAGAGGAATGAGTTTTTTTGTCTCAACCTGACCCCAGTGGGGCCGGGTGCTATTTTTTTCTTTTTCCCGCCGGGGAGAACCCCTTCATCCACCTCCCGACTGGATCAATTCCGTTCCAATCCCATTGGATGAGAAAAAGACTTAGCTCCCACTGAACTTTTCCCCACCCAATGGAAAGTTTCCAAACGTTTTGTTTGACCCTCAGTTTTTTTGAAAAAACAAAACCGTCCCCCCCCGTAAAGAAAGCCCCATTTTGCCCCTTTTTTAACCAAGTGGGGGAAGAAAAGAAAATGGGGTTTTTAAAACAATACCGAAACTATTGATTCCCATCGTATTTCCAAACCCTGAAAACCCTTGGTGGGTACACTAGACCTACTACCTACCTGGCGTACAGAAAATGCCCTCCATTCACAAGTTTGCAGGTCCCGCAAAATAAGAAAAAAGGAAATTGGATTCAATCAAATGCCCCTTTTTGATGATGGGATAGTTTATGGCCACCCTCACCAATTCACCTTGGAAAAGATGGCAAAACCCCTTGATACTATACCTTAAGGAAGAAAGGATGGTTTTAAAAATTGTGGGGCCGTCCCCACCCAGTAAAAATTGACTTTAGGGGAATTTTAAACGCAAAAAAAAACCATTTGCCCAGATCGCTTTCCAACTCCCCCACTCCCTGGGACTGGGGTGAATTCTTTTTTTACAGTAAACAATAATCCGTAGGATCAACAAATGTCCCATTTAATTATCAACCCAAGTATTTTGTTTACAACTGGTTTTTGGGCCAAGTTTCACCCCCCCCCCTCTTTTCACGAAGGAAAAAACAGCCAAGAACTAACTGCATTCCTCCTTCTCACACCCTCCCTAACAGGATTTCCCCCATTAAATCACTTTTTCCTCCGTAAGGCAATTTGGATTAACGATCCTTCTTCCCCCCTAATCAACGGTTCTCAAGGCTCAATGCAACTAAATAATCCTTTTTAAGAGGGTCCTTCATAGGTAAATTGCCAACTAAATGGTGTACTTAGAGTGACGTAATCCGTCATGTCCCCCCCCTAAAGACCGTGGATACACACTTTTTGAAAAAAAAAAAGACTATGATGTAGAAAACTGTGGTAAAGGGCTTGAAGAAGCCCAATTAAAGATCCCAAACTGGTCAAAATGTGTTTCCTCAAATTTTATCAAGATCAAGAAATTAAAGGTTTCCTTGTCCCACCGTAAAAAGTTGGGGGGGGTCACCCTAGAGGGGTTTTTACTACTGAACCAAAGTAAAGTTAAACTGCAAGTTATAAATTTTCCAACTCCCCAAAAAACTCTGCCTTGATGCCCGTAAGGAATCCCTTTGTGGGGCCTTAGCAACAGGTTTTTTATAGAATCTTTTACAAATGCCAAATTTCTTATTCCCATAGCTAGTTCCTTAAAACTAAAGGTTTGCTTAAGACAAAAAGGAATGCTCCCTTTTTTGTAATTTGGACCTTCCGTCCCCCAAGAAAAAAAGAGCATTCCCTAAACCTTCCTGAAAGAAAAAGCCCTAAAACATCCTGCTCAATTTTTTTGGGAAATTTTCCGATTTTTTCTAAGCCCCCTTTCTAAAATCTGACAAAACTGAAATGCAAGTTTTTCAATTGTTGGCCGATAAAAATAGGTTTGCCCGATAACTAGCTCAGAAGAGACCCGGATGGCCAAAAGTACAAACGCAGTTTTTGCAAAATTTTTGCCTAGGCCGAAAGCCCTTACAAAGGCTGAACGTTAATTTTATACCAGTAACCTGGAGCAAAGAAGCTTTTAAGCAAATTAGTAATAAAAAGGGTCCCTTTAAAGACTTCCCGAAGAACCCATTTTTTATCATTAACTCTGTTTTTCATGTCCCCTTTGACAGAGATCCATGGCCCTCCCACTGAAAATACCCTTAATTCCCAGAAAAACAAACATCCTAAACTCTGGAAGGGTTAGCCTTAGAAGGACCTTGACCCTATCCCAAGATAAGTTTCAAATCCCACCTTTGAGCTTTTTCACCCTGGCCCAAGTCCAAAATGGTTTAAAGTCCCCCCGCAGATTGGCCCTTTAGACGCGACAAAATTGGTTTTTTTTTAGTAATAGTAACGCAAGACCCTCCATTTAGTGTGGGCTGAAAAGATTTAAAAGGAAAATGCTCCAAAAACGGACAGATTTCCCATTGTGGGTCTGGTTGGGGTAGGAATTTCATTTCTCCCTGCTCCAAGGAAGATCTTAATTCCCTGAACTGGTGGAAAAGCCACAGCACCCATCATTGGACCTTATTTCCTCCCATGAAAACACAAGAATTAACTGTATCGAACCAGCCCGAAGTTTTTTTGGGTAAAACTTACCTAGCAGAAGAGTAAAAAATACCAGTTTTAGTAAATTTTCCCACCAGTCCACAAGTGGAATGGTGCCTTACAGCTTAGTTTTCCACGAATTGAACCAGGTGTTGCAAACCACCCTGGTATGGATCGTTCAGGTGGAAAAACCAAGCCAGAAAATTTGGAAAATACTTTTTTTGGGCCCTCGTAAAAATGGCCCAACCTGATATTTCCTGAGTTAATGTTAGTAAATGTATTGGGTCAGGCCAAAATGGCACAAAACAAAAGGCAAAATTGCACCCTAATGGTCCTAATCCAATCCAGTGTAAAAATCCCATAACTTAACTAGCGAGACCCTGGGGAAAGAGTTTGCCCGCCTAAGATTTTTGTTTTTTTTTTTAACTAATTTTTGTCCGATTGTTTCCATTCCAAGGGTATACAAAAACATCTGGGGTGTGTTTATGGTTAGAAAAACACCATTTTCCACCAGTAATATTGTGGAGTTAAGTTTTCTATTGGCAGATAAGACCTCTGGGTGCCGAACAAGTAAGCCTTTTAAAGCGTTTATTTAAAAGAACGCCATTCAAATCCCCTTGCAAAGGCATACCACCCCTAAAAGTCCCCCTCCCCCCCTAAGTAACAGATAATGGAAGGTGAAAATTCTGTCAATGGAAATTCTTCTTGAAAAAATTTGTGTGACCCCTTTGTACAGAATTCCCTCCTAAAATTCCCCCATTGGGGGGGTTTCCCCCTCACAATCATCCTGCCCAGCAAATGGGGGTTTTAGCCGGAACAACCAAATAAAGAAGAAGTACTTGGAATGTCTTGAAAAGAGGCCCACTATCTATCCAATCTTCTCAATAGGTGGGAAACTTGGGAAGAAGTTATATACCTGATGAGCAGTTTGGTGGCTATAAATATCTGCTCTTTACCAATTGTTATTTTCCTTAATAGGTGAAACTTTCCCACATTTATGCATTTGGTTAAATGGTTGGTAAAGGATAAAACGTTGGGGCCCCCCCCTTATGAGTTTTGTTTATAAATTCCTTAATCCGAAAACCAAAATTACAAAAAACCCTGATGATTTTCGTATAGCAAACTCGTACCAGCTTAGGGGGCATCAAATTGTGGTTTTTTTTATTTAACTAAGAAAGGAATTCCGATGAAAAAACACTTCAATAAAATCAACCAGCTGGAATTTAACAAGAGTCCGCAAATATCCCGATAAAGCCCATCCAAAATCAAAAGTAGGGTGGGTGGGGTTTTTTCGAGAAAAAAAGTTATGCTTTGACCACTAATTATTTTAACAAAAACGTCCCCCCCCATGGCAATGGATTGCCCCAAAAGCTTGAGATCAAAAGTTTTGTTGGGTCCCCCCCCCCCTTATCCGCGTAGTTGAACTAATCACTGGGTAACTTAAGTAATAAAAGGTTAGAGGAGAATTTAGTACTGGTCCAGTAAATAAAGAAAATCTATCGACAAAATTTTGGGAATCATAATTAAGTTTTTTAAGTATGTGGGAATGAAAAAATGATTTTTCCCAACCCCAGACTAATGTTGACCCAGACTCCCCCCCTTAAAACACCTCCTGATCCCTGTAAAAATCTCTGCAGTACTCCTTCCTCCTGGATACTCAGTCAGATGAACAAACCTGAATGTCGTTATTTTTTCCCTCCCCTAAAACTACACGGGACCAGGTAATTGAGAAATCCTCCAAGTAAATCATAATTTTGGGTAAATTCTAAATTCAGAATTTGCCCCATCAAAAAATACAGGGCAAATGAATGTTTTAAGCCAAAATCCTACAGGTTTTGAACCCCTCCCTAGAAAGATGACAACCCATTTTCTTTGCCATATGCCCAAATCTTTAAAAAAACCCCCTAGCAGAAGTTTTGGGGTTTAAATTGTTAAAAATACCTTGTTTTAAAAGAATGAATAAAAGTTTACAGGTTACAAATCCCAACTTATCAGTAATTTCAAGAATTTTTTTTTTTTGGTGGTTCATGTTTCCTTCTTCCTCCTCCCCCTCCCGGCATTCCTGAGAGTGTAACAGTCAAAGATTTGCCGTGCCAACCGAATCCTGGCCTTATTCTGTTTTTAAACACTTCCTTTTCTTTCCTTTGTATAATATTCCCCCCCCCTTGTCCCTCCAGAAATCCGGTAGATCACACACACCGAATACAAAGATTCCGATCGATCCAAAAATTTATTTTTTGTTTTTTTTAAGAATCACTGTTAATCTCCAATGTTGAGTTTTCGTTGTTCCCCCAATTGTTTGAGTTTTTTTTTTAAGGTTGTACTATAGTATACCCTTTGTATTTACATTTTTACAGTTTATTTACAGTTTACGTAAGCTTTTTTTCATTTCCCAATTGTTTTTCTAACTTTATGTAAAATCTAAAATGGTTTTATCATGTTGGGATGTACTTTGACAATTTTTGGGTATAGAATCAGCCCAAGAGCCCCGTTAAAAAATTACCCTGCCCAATCTCCCTAGTTTGGGTTTTTGTATTAGTTTTGTGGTAAACATGTGCGGGGGAAACCCCTACATACGTTTTAGCGGAATCGCCTCCCGCGCTCTCCTCAGTATAATATTAACCAGTTTTACCTAGTAAAACCAGTTATTTTTTAACCAAGTAACCATGTTTTTTCCCCGTTGGACGTCCAAACCGACCAACAGTCCCTTGAAAGTCCCCCACGGTTCCCCCTGTTGCCCTGATGCTTGAACACTAATTTTTTTTCAAAAAGAACCCACTACGGGTAAAAACTGTGCCAGCGGCCCCTAGTCAGTTTTTGTTTATTGACGAGGTGGTAGAAAAACCAAGGAGTAATAGGTTTAACCGGGCTGGGGGCGGGCACTCCCCCCTCCAACATAAAGGCAGCAATTATAAGTAATAACAGCCTAACGTGAGTAAATTTCCCTTACCCCTAATCCACCACGTATCCCCCGAACTCCCACATGGGGGGGGGGAAATTTGAAAAATAATTTGAAAAAAACCAAGTTTTTTTTTTAACCCTATTCGGCACGGACCCCCCAATTTTAGAAAATAAAATATAATATTATATATTAAAATATATCTAATATAATATATAATATATATAAATAATATATAAATTATTAGTATATAGTAATATTCATTTTAATTTAATTATATGAAATATATGCCCCATGTAAAAACAACATACAAAAACCGCACATGTACTTTAATACAACACCACATTTTTATTGTAAGTATACATCAAACCACACGCCATACATAAACAAAAATACTGGGTTAATACCACCAAAAAATACATCTTCAATACAAAATGCACAAACCACATACATGGTACATATATGTTACATTTATAATGAAAAGTACAATACATACACAATTTTTTTAATACAAACGAGCATAAAAATTAACACGTTTCACAATTTTTTATATTTTTTTTTGCTCTGCAACTAATTCAGTTTTCCATCAATGAGGGTAAGAAGAATGGCAGGGCCTTGTGGAAATACACGGGTGATACCTTTTTCCCTTTTCCCCCTCCCGACATTAATGTAGTTTACCTCTTGTGCTTAACCCTTGTACGTGCGTGGTGTGGATGTGGTGCGTATGCAAATCTCATATGGTGATTGCAGTTCCTGGCCCTGCCCCTCGTTTTATTCCACTGTGTCCGCCCTACAAGGTTGTACCCACTTATTCCCATGGCTCGCACGATGAACTTTAAATTGAATTTGTTTTTTCTTAAAATCCTATGTTCAGGAAACCTTTCCTCCACTTCCATCACTCTCCTCAGAATTGTTTTCCGAACTTCCTTTGGAAAAGAACTCCTAATTGGGGCGAAGAAATACCTACTTTCCCCTAAATCCCGTGGGAACCCTACATCTGTGTGGGTGGTGGGGAGTGGGTTGGTTTTTAATTTATCAATGTTCTTTTCTTTCCCAAGGACGGCCCGAAGGTCCCCCTATAATATAGTTAAAACTACTTGTTCCAGAACAACCGCCCCCACCTTCTGGAAAAATAGCCACAAGGAGTCTGAGTTTTCGGAAAACTCCGTTGAAACCTTTCAGTAGGGTTGAATGACGACCCCCTTTCCCCCCCCGGTCCCCCCCCGCACCAACCACAGTCAAAACCGTGAAGGACCCTTCAGTGTTCTCACTCTGGCGACCACCACAGCCCTGGCGACAACTCGGCAAGAAGAGGTTCAATACGCTCACTTTAGCCAGGCCACGGAACGCCAGCCTTCGGAGGAGAGCCATACAACAACGCTGACTCTGGGGCCTCTGAGAAAGGAAACACCCTCAAGATGCTACTCACCTGTGAAGCGTCCAATAACAACATCACCTTGCCCATCTCCATCGCTGTCACCCTTGACATGAACTGTAAGTCCCCCGTGAACACTACAAGTCTTTACTGATGGTGTGCAAGGTATCTGTGTTTAAAACCTTGTTTTTGTGCTTATTCTCACGACTGTGCCCTCCTGGGGCTCAGCCTACAACTTTTTGTTGAGGCAACACCTTTAGCTTGTTAAAGTTATCTGTGGTATAACTGAAGTTTCTCATAAATTTTTTGTCTTATAATCTTAGTTCTCACGTATCTTTGTAATATTTTAAACTTTTCCTTATGTATCCTTGTCTTGTAGTACCTTAGTTTTTCATGAAACCTTGAGTATCATACATTTTCTTATTGTATCCTTTTTTTTGGGTAATATATCTACAGTTTCATGTATACTAAGGGTATATTTCTCTTCGTGTCAACAGACCGGGCCGCGGGGGCGTTAACCCCTGGAACCCTCTCCAGGTATTCTCATGTATCCTTGTTTGCTTCGTCAGTTTTGTTTTATCTCCAAACATTAATATGTTTGTGGTGACAGGTGGCATCACAAATATGTACTTTCGTATAATGAACAAAGCCAGATAAAAGGCAGACATAATCAACTATAGTGATTCGAAATGGGTAGTCGATATAATGTGAATGAGACTTGAGAAGGTTTGGGTGGCTAGTGCATTCCACAGACGAGGTAATTATTCCAGGCAGCCCAATGCTCCCAGAAAGTGTCGGCTACCTCAGCACTTCTGCTTGACCAAACCAGCTAGAGTTGTCAACAAAATCTTTTCAGAAAGTGTCAGCTAGGACATCATTCCTGCATGACCACGCCAGGTATGGTCGTCAACCAGCCCTTCCCAAAAAGTGTCCATGCTTCCCAGAAAGTGTCGGCTACCTCAGCACTCCTGCTTGACCACACAAGCTAGGGTCGTCAACAACCCTTCCTAGAAACTGTCAACTAGCTCAACACTACTCCAGCTTGACCACACCAGCTAGGGTCGTCAACCAACCACTCGGTGACTCTGGCCCACAATGCTGTCAGCTGGCTGAGATGACTTTCTGGATCATGGATTAGTGTAGTAAATACAAAGCAAAGTACATCACTACAAAGAACAAAGGTTGGCAGCAGTGCAAGTTGCATCCAGTTGATGCACTCGGTGCAGCCACGTGTTCATATGCATTACCAATAGTATAGGTAGAACTGGGTAGAACATACCTCCACCTACCTGGAGTTTACCTGGAGAGAGTTCCGGTGGTCAACGCCCCCGCGGCCCGGTCTGTGACCAGGCCTCCTTAGGTCAGTGTCCCAGGATGCGACCCACACCAGTCGACTAACACCCAGGTACCCATTTTACTGATGGGGAACATAGACAACAGGTGGAAAGAAACACGTCCAATGTTTCTACTCTGGCTGGGAATCGAACCCAGGCCCTCACCGTGTGAAGCGAGAGCGTTAACCACCAGGCCACCAGCTGGGTACTGTTCCTAAGTGTGACTCTTCTATGTATAAATACGCATTAGTATGTGAGTGAAGCAGGTCCATACTGGTGTTAGTGACCTCTGGTGAGTGAGTAGGTCACGACTGGTGTTAGTGACCTCTGATGAGTGAGTAGGTCACGACTGGTGTTAGTGACCTCTGGTGGGTGAAGCAGGTCACAACTGGTGTTAGTGACCTCTGGTGAGTGAGTAGTCACGACTGGTGTTAGTTTACCTCTGGTGGTGAAGCAGTCACAACTGGTTAGTGACCTGGTGAGTGAGGCAGGTGAAGACTGGTGTTAGTGACCCCAGATGGGTGAAGCAGGTCAAGACTGGTGTTAGTGTGACCTCTGGTGAGTGAGGCAGGTCATTAACTGGGTATTTGTGACCTCTTGTGAGTAAGACGGGGCCCCAAAAAAAGGGGTTAGTGACCCCTTTGGGGAAACAGGGCAAATCTGATGTTAGTGCCTGTGGTA
>NW_026504016.1:0-11392 GCF_026875155.1 Cherax quadricarinatus
ATTTACAAGGCTCCAGGCGGACATCAACCAAATCTTTCAGTGGGCTGCAGAAAACAATATGAAGTTCAACGATAAAAAATTTAAATTTACTCAGATATGGTAAACATGAGGAAATTAAATCTTCATCAGAGTAGCTCTGTTCCACAAGGCAAAAGTACTCGCTCCCATCTTGTTCCTCATCCTCAATCCGCCCATAGACAAGATGTCAGCCACAGCACCGTGTCTTCCTTTGCAGATGACACCTGAATCGCATGACAATGTCTTCCATTGCAGACATTACAAGGCTCCAGGCGGACATCAACCAAATCTTTCAGTGGGCTCCCAGAAAACAATATGAAGTTCAACGATGAGAATTTCAATTACTGAGATATGGAAAAACATGAGGAAATTAAATCTTCATCAGAGTACAAAACAAATTCTGGCCACAAAATAGAACGAAACACCAACATCAAAGACCTGGGAGTGATCATGTCGGAGGATCTCACCTTCAAGGACCATAACATTGTATCAATCGCATCTGCTAGAAAAATGACAGGATGGAAAAATGAGAACCTTCAAAACTAGGAGGCCAAGCCCATGATGAAAAATCTTCAGGTCACTTGTCTATCTAGGCTGGAATATTGCTGCACCATAACAGCACCTTTTCAAGGCAGGTGAAATTTGCCGACCTAGAAATGTACAGAGAACTTTCATGGCGCGCATAAAACCTCAGTTACTGGGAGCGCTTGAGGTTCCTAAACCTGTATTCCTGGAACGCAAGGAGGGAGAGATACATGATTAAATACACCGGAAAAATCCTAGAGGGACTAGTCCCGAACTTCCCACACGAAAATCACTCACTACGAAAGCAAAAGATTGGCGGGACGATGCACCATCCCCCAATGAAAAGCAGGGGGGTCCCCTAGCACGTTAAGAGACCATACAATAAGTGTCAGGGCCCGAGACTGTTCAACGCCTCCCAGCACACATAAGGGGGATTACCAACAGACCCCTGGCAGTCTTCAAGCTGGCACTGGACAAGCACCTAAAGTCAGTTCCTGATCAGGGGGCTGTGGCTGTATACTTTGGTTTGCGTGCAGCCAGCAGCAACAGCCTGGTTGTCAGGCTTGACCACCAAGGCCTGGTCACAGACCGGGCCGGGGGGCGTTGACCCCCGGAAACTCTCTCCAAAACTCCAGGTAAACACAGTTCATTGAACATGGGCAAAAATCAAACTTTTTCCCTTTTTGGCTCAATTTTTGGGTACTTTTTCGTCTGAAAGAAAACAAAATCATTCTTTTTCTGTTAAAATTTCCTTCTATCAAATGAGTCCAAAAAAAGGGGGGGGGGGGCAAGGCTAGAATTAGCCCCCCTTATTTATTTTTCCGTCTTTTTTATTTTTTTTTTGACTAAGAAGCATTTTTCCATCAAACATTGCCCAAAATTCAATGAGAGAGCTCAAAAACAAACGAAAAAAAAAAAATATTTACCAAAAATTATATGGCAACCCCAAAGCCAGGTACGGGGAAAATCATTTTGTTGACTTTCCGGGGTTATCCTAGGTTTCTTACATCGCATGTTGATAATCTATGTAACTGTATTTGTGTTACCTGAATAAACTTGTTTTTACCCGTCTGTAAACTGATACAAAAAACCCGCCCTTTCATTATTTCAAACCCCAATAAAGTGGGCGGAAAATTGGGGGAAATTTTGGCCCATTTCACACAAAATTTTAACAATGGCCCAATTTTAATAGGGTCCAGAATAATTATTATTATTAATCAAAAAAAGGGGGCAAAGCCCAAGGCTAACACGGTCCCCGAAAAAACAATGCGACTTCCTGGCACTAAAATAAAATTTTTCTCGTTATTAGCGTCTAGGGGCCCCGCATTTTGTATACGTTCTGCATGCTGCGGATACCCGGGTTTCCTTAGTGGCTTGAGAACAATTTGCGAGATTGGGGTGTGACATTTGAGGGACAGCCCAAGGGGTTACTTATAAACATAGTAGTTGTGGGAGTTCTTTACCGTGAACATTACTGTCATACTTTTTCTAAAGGTTAAGTGCTGCTTTCCCCAAATTAATTGTCATTTGTGAGCCTGTTTTAAGACTTTTAAAAGGGTCAAGTGTACTTTTAGTATGATCCCTTCATTTTATAAACAGTTTTTAAAACTCTCTGCTCAGTGTAAACTGAATATTAAAAATTTTATATTAATTTCTTGTCCTAGTGTCAGTTGTGTTTTTCTAATACATTTTTTCGTTCAACTGAAACTTACTGCTAAATTCCCTAATATTTTAATTCATGTTATCTGTGGTGGGGGGTGTAACTTATGCTTTTATTTTTTGGTGAACAAGCTTTCCCTCATAAAGTTTTGCTTCAAATACTTTCTACTTGGGGGTAATTCGGGGTTCCTTTTTAACTGTGTTTAAGCAAGAGTCAGCCCTTTTAAAATCTAATTTTCCTTTTCCATTTCCCCCTAGTGGGGCGGCGCCTGTTGAAATTTTAATATAAAAATTTGCAATCATTATAAATTCTAGTTATACATTGTGTTAAGTTTTTTTGCTATTTTAACAAAGGGAACATAAAAAGGGGGGAAAACGCAGGGGGCCTGCTGGCCTCTAGGCAGGGGCCTTTAAATTCATCCCACAACAAAACATTTGCCAAACCCCCAATTTTTAATGCCACCCAAGAAATAAGCTCTGATTGAAAGTCCCACCAAATCCAACCCCTCCCCCATGTATTTATCCAACCTAGATTTGAAATACCCAAAGTCCGCTTCAATTTACCCAACTAGGTAGACTGTTCCCACTCATCAACTACCCTATTTCCAAACCAATACTTTCCTATTGTCCTTTCTAAATCTAAACTTATCTATTCTAATCCATTACTGCGGGTTCTCTCTTGGAGAGACATCCTCAAAGACCTATTTCATATCCCTTTATTAATACCTATCTTCCACTTATCACTTCGATCAGGTCTCCCCTCATTTTTCGTCTCCAAGTGAATGAAAACATAAGGGAGCTTCAATCTTTCTTCAAAAGGAAGATTTCTAATGCTATGTATTGATTTAGTATCCTACGCTGAAGTTTTCATAACGAATTTATGTCCATTTTGTAATACGGAGACCAGAATGAGCTGCATAATATTGGTGATGGCCCTTACTAATGATGTAATAAAGGCTGCAAGTATGACCTCTGGACTTCTGGTTGCTTACACTTCTTGATATAAATCCCAGTAATCTATTTGCCTTATAACGTACGGCTTAGGCTTGGTGTCTTGGTTTAAGGTTGACTCTGCTCACCATAACCCCAGTCCTTTTCGCAATCTGTATGGCTAAGTTCTACATCATTTAACTTATAAGTACTAGGGTTTATGGGCACTCCCAAGCTTCAGACCTTGATTTATCTTAATTGAACTGCATTCTGCACTTTTCTGACCAAGAATAGAGTTTGTTTAAATCCTCCTGAAGTTCCATAACATTACGTTTGGAATCAATTATTCCTACCTATCTTTGTGTCATCGGCGAATTAGTCATATCACTAGTTAATTCTCATAAGATAATTGATAATAATATTATAAACAACAACGGGCCCAAGATGATCCCTGTGGAAACCGCACTAGTTCAGATCCCCACTCGGATTTTAACCCATTTATGGACACTCTCTGCTTCCTGTCATTGAGCCATGACGCGTCCACGAGAGCCTTTTCCCCCAGAGCCATGTAGCTGCCACTTTTATCTTTAACAGTCTATGGTGCGGAACTCTATCAAAAAGCCTTACTAAATCTAAGTAAATAATATCAAATTCTTTATTGTGGTCCAAACAGCCTCAAAAGCTTTACACTAACAATCAACTGGAATGTCGTGTTTAACTTCTGATACACCATTTATGACTGCAGGACACGCACTGACACCTTAATATAAAAACACATTTTAAAAACGTGGTAACTCCAGAAGCGGGGCTAGTGTGTGACCTTGAGAAGTTGAGTGTGTTTATTACGACCAGCGGTGTTTGTACCATCTCACTATATTTTCATAAACAAAAGTGTAATGCTAGTGGATAAGTGTACACTTGGGTACTTGGGTAACACTTGTATACATAGTAACGCGTGTGTAAGGAGATTGTTTAGGTACTGGTTCATCTCTCTCCAGTGCACACTTATGCTTTGCATACATGTATAACATAGTAACGTGGTTGAGTTACCCAGGATGGACCAAGGAAGTCGACCAGAGTGATTTATCTCAATTGTCATTGTAAACCTTACCTAGTTTTTTTTTTTTTTTTTTTTTTTTTTTTTTTTTTTTTTTTTAAAATACTGTTAACAATCTATGGTTGGGGTAAGAGGTTGTCTTCAGCATTCATTGTGATGGTTCTGCTATATATTATTTCAGTGAGGTACATTAGGTGGCAGTAGCTGGAACTACTCAAGTGGAAGTTATCATTGGAATGTGAACCTCATGTTTAATGGTGATTATGTCAGAATTTAATTTATGTCAAATATTACCTACTTTGTCTCTCTCTCTTCACTTTTTCATCTTTGTAATTTGTGATAAGGTGTAAGACCTCGCCTGTACCATCCATAATATTTTATGTACCATATTATTACCACACATACAAGAGGTGTCCTCTGAGTGTGTTTTTGGTGGGGTGTGTGTCGTATTGAGTGGTGGTGGCTGGGTTGAGTATGGTTGGAGGTGTTCATTGAATTGAGATTGTGTCTTGTGATCTATTTTGGACTTTCTGACTTTGTAGTGAATATTGCTTACCTAAGCTATAAGGGAAAGATAAGCGAGGAATTCTTGTGTTGTGAGTCTTACACCGATATCAGCACTGGCAAAAACATGCAACTGTCTAGAGGAACTATTTTGCAGGGTGATGGACAATGAAGATAGCTTCCAGACCTTTAAAAAGTAAAACAAAAGAGAAAAACGTGAGAAAGGGCTAGAGCGTCGGACGTTAGTCAGACTCACTTTACTCGTACACATTTGATACTAAACGTCCATGGTGCACAGAGGCTGCAAAGAAGTCTTTTCTTAAAAGGAAGAAATGTGTTAGCTGAACTTCCTGACAACACCCCGCTGCTGCTAGTGGTGCATGGCTAAGGAAGCTCTGTAAACAAGCATCCTAACTCAAGGATCCAATTTAGGAAAAAACACCAACAACGTTGTTGTTTGTGGAAACAGTAATAAAGAGCTGATTATTGATCTACTTAGATACATTATGGGTATTAAGCTGCTCCGACTCCATTCAGACATCACACTTTAAAAAAATGGGTCAGTATCCATAATTTTGGATACCCTCTCTGCATGGACCCAATCCCATCTGACTCTAAGTGAGATTCATCAAGCTAAAAGACTTAAAGGAAAATCCCAAATTAGTACCAGTTGGGTTAGGTCCTGAGCCCCTCCCCGGAATATCTGGGTGCATGGTTTCGTTTCCGAAACATCGAGTGTACCTACCCCCTAAACGTAGGTTGTTACAGATGCAAGCACTATGGCCATGTTGCAGTAGATGTGGAATACTACCTTCTTGGTGGGGTAAGTGTGCTGGGGAAACATCCCACTAGCGAATGCACAATAGGCCCTGGACAGCCGAAATTTAGTGTATTACTGTTTTAAGAAGTTGGGGTTACAGTCTCCACAAGGACTTGCAGTCGATCCAAACTAAACTTCGATGTTAAACCGATAACCAGTCCTTTAATGGTAAATGAGGATGGGGATTCCAGTATACCACAGCCGATTGAGGACTGAACCTCTGCAAAGTAGTGCAAGAACCCCACCTCACTGCATAAGGATTCTGGTGATACCGAAATGCCAAACACACACCAGCTGTGGAGGAGCTAGCCATCCCTGCTACACTATGGAACTTGAGTTCTGCCACTACAGATACCTATGGCTTTACACCTGAATATGGGGATGAGTTGGTCATTTCTCCCAATACACACAACTACAACAGTCAGACGGACACCACACAGGTAACCTCCCTGGAAATTGGAGATGAGTCACATGCACAGGACCCTACCTGCAATGAATGATGAAACAGGAGAACAATAATGTAACCATGGTACCTGTTAGGTGATAGGTGTGTTTAAAAAAACACTAACAGATGTGCCATCCTCCGGAGAGGCATTGATTTGCCTGACCTTCCGCATATTATAACAACTTTCCAGAAAAAAATTGAGCATCTTGAACAGTCCTGACAAGCTTCATAAATATATGTAATCAGGATGATGATCTTGAGCTGGTGATGATGTCAAAAGTGCAGCAATCTCCGTTCCAGCTTCCAGCAATTTGTGAGAAGAAGCCCATAAAAACTCTGCCTTCAAGACTTGCTTATAACTGGCTGCCAAAATGCCGAAAATGCTTAAAAATAAGGTCCTGAAGATAAAGGACGTACAAAACTATGCTATTGCTCTTAAGTATCTGCACACTGTAGTCAAAGCATAATAGTTTTACCATCTTATGAGCAAAGAGATTGTAATAACTCACTACAATGGATACATTACAAATCTTTTCATGGAACATTGCTACCATCAGGAAGCGGTTTGCCTGACTTACATCATATTAGGCAACCAAGAATAAAGAATATTGATGTCATCTGTTTGCAGGAATGTAGATTGAAAGATGAGCACCTCCTCCAAAACTTGCCTGGATATTGCAGCTTATAACCTAAGGTCAACCAAATGTGTGTGATGTATGTCAGAAAGAGTCTGCCACATTCACTCCTTTCCTTGCAGAGTCGAGTAACATGCAGTATCATGGTGTCAAACGTATCTGCAGGCGAAATTTTTCCATAACATTTATAATCTCTATGCCCCCGCGAACCAGCTTCGAACCTGATGCTTTACCAGATCGCATCAATAGTGAACCTACCATCATTCTTGGAGGATTTTAATGCAGACATAAGAAATATTGGTGGGTCTATAACAAACACCAATGGAACTAAACTAGTGAGATGCTAAATGCGATGATAAATGTTCGAATTGTGGGCACTACTGAGCTACTCACATATATGGTGGATACTAGATCTGTGTCTTGGATTTAATACATATATACGATGCATGGACTCTGTCAAGTTGTGCTCTTTCTATCTGGATCACATCCAAGACTAACACTGTCATCTTGATCACATCTCCAGCAATCAAGGAGCTAAATACAGAAGGAGGAATGACTTATTCTACACCAGAACACAGAGTCAATTATAACCATTGGATCAATGGTATAGAATTACGAGCCCATTGGCACACAAAATTTAATGATGTATTTAAATTACCACTATTGAGAGTGTTCTCACAGATTCATGTGGGCAGGAATAGGAAACAAAAACCTCCACTATAAATAACAATAAAAACCAATGTAAATACTTTTAATGATCCACAGCTGCGCAAATCTAACACATGCAGCTAGGAGGATTGGTAATGCCATTACCGTGAATGTAGAAACCCAGCCTGCTCAGAACGTTCCAAGCTGCAATAAAAATGCATGGAATAGAAAAAGGAAGAACTTAGGCAACAGGATGGGAAAAGATTGTTAAGTGGAATAAATCGGTCCACCCTTTGAGTTTGGCTTGGAAGGTATAAATAAAATAACCAGGAAGGAAAAAGACTGGCAATGTTGCTATCCCTTTCCTCTTGAAAAAGCAAATGACCTCATAAATGACTGGTCCAAACCATCAGCATGATGAAAGCCTTCCATCTCATATTAGAAAAAAATTAGAGGGGTACTTTGAAGAAGTGTTGAACTGATTAATTATATGAAGCCAAAAATATTGATGGAGTGATTGCACTTTACCGAGTATGAATTAGATAATGCATTAACCAAAGGTCGAATTTTTTTAACTGCTCCTGGGAGAGGATGGGTATAACTGGAGTTTACCTGGAGAGCGTTCGGGGGTCAACGCCCCCGCGGCCGGTCTGAGGACCGGCCCTCCTGGTGGATCAGAGCTGATAACCAGGCTGTTGGCTGCTGGCTGCAGCAAACCAACTACGAGGCCACTGCCTGGCTGATCCGGAATGTACTTTAGGTGGCATGTCCAGTGGCCAGCTTGAAGACTGCAGGGAGTCTGTTTGGTATATCCCCTTATGTGTGTGGGAGGCAGTTGAACCGGTCTCGGGCCCTGACACTTATTGTATGGTCTCTTAACGTGCTAGTGACACCCCTGCTTTTCATTGGGGGGATGGTGCATCGTCTGCCAAGTCTTTTGCTTTCGTAGTGGGTGATTTTTCGTGTGCAGTCGGTACTAGTCCCTCTATGATGATATTCTCAGAACTTAGGCACGTGCCTGTAACCCTATGTTGGCACTGTTTAATCTCAGTTACATTGAGGGCGTTCTTCCTACTTCCTGGACCAATAGTCTCATTGTGCCTATCCCTAAGCCCCAACAGCCTGATACATTTAGGCCGATCTCCTTAACTAGTTGTCTTTGTAAGACTTTTGAAAGAATGATGCTTAACAGACTGTATACGAATCAGAGATCAATTTCCCCCTCCTCTATGGGTTCATTGAAAGGTAAAAGTTAAAAGTGTGCCGAATGTATTTCCACCTTTCTCACTGCACCACCTCTAAGATTTTACACTTTTCTTGATCTAAAAACTTCTGCATTTGATAATTGCGAACAAGAACCGTTATAACTACATGAACTAGCCAAAATGAATATTGGTGGTAGCTTACTCTGCTGGATAATAGGATACCTGTCAAATAGAGTATCCTCTGTCCTTTACCAAGGCCTCAGAAGTGATTTAAAGGGAAAATGGTCTTTAGGTACACCGCAGGGAGGAGTTCTTAGTCCCAAGTTTTTAATATTCTGATTAATGCTCTCCTAACTGCTCTACCTGCCTCAACCTAACCAATATAGCTATAAGCTATGCTGATGATATCATGATCCATAAACAGGCATAAAGAAAGATAAACCATTCTTAATGAAGTTCAAGCAATTTGTAATCGCCTAGGCTCATAATAATCTTCCTTAAAACTAAGATATTAACAAGCAAACGAATCCCCCCACCCATCTATTTGCAGGTGTGAAATCATTAGCTACGTTAAAACTTACAGATATCTTGGTGTAGATGTACCTTTAACAATCCACTCTACCAAAACTAAAACAAGAACTGTAAAAGCAAGGCTAAATGCTCTCCAAGTGTTGCTGGCTTACAATCCAACTATGGTTTGCAACTGTGAGAATCGTGCGAATGATGTACATAACCTATGTTAGGTCCTTAAATGATTATGCTGCTCCCTATGTGATATAGCTAGAGGAAGTTCTCTCCGACCCTTGGCGTTAATGCAAAAATGAGCTCTCAGGATTATTCTTGGCTGTCCCAATCTACAAAAGTTCTTACATGAGGAAGGCGGAGTTGGTATTTCTTGTATCAGTGATAGGATTGTTGAAATTAACACTGTACTCAGGTATTAGAATGGTGGAAACGAACCAGACACTGTCACAGTGAATCTTTACCAAGTGTTTTCTGATGTTAAATTCACCACAGATATAAATGGATTGTGAAAACAGTGCAACTGCATTAAGTTTTATAACCGGCATGAACTGTTATCACTGTAGGCAACAAGGATTTCACCCTCATGGTAAAGAGTGTTCATTTAATATCAATACCTTACAAGTCCCTCCCAAGCAGCTCATTGTAGTAATCCCTTCCTTAAAATCTTTCTTGTTTAGAGCAACTGCTCAAGAAGAAATTTCTCACCTAGCTGGTAGTAAACAAGTTATCACAAGTTATATACACTGATGGATCTAAACAGGAGTCTTCTGCAGGGCTGCTCTGTTTGTTGCCACCTTCCTAGTTAAGAACGATAATAAATTGTTGAGTAGGCATAAGAAATTAACAACTGGGAGTCTACACTGCAAACTGAATTGTTGCATCCTAATGGCGCTCAAGCTATGACTCTCTCATCATTACTGATTCTATTTCATCATTGAAGGCTCTTGGCTATATATGACTCAACAACATGCTCATTGGTGATTGACCGCCAGGGTATTAGAACACAAAAATTAGGGACAAAGGAAATTAATGTACAATTGCTAAGGATCCCATCACACATTGGATACTCCTTCATGATAAAGTTGATATGTTAGCCCAGGAAGAGCATCGAGAAGGAGAATGTGAATATAACTTGGTATAAACTGTGTATAGCATTACGAATTCTATTAGGAGAGAAGTAAATATGAAAAAATGATTGTTATAGGAATGCAGTAGACGCCTGCTAGCTAGATAACAAGAACATGCACACGTAGATAAGTAGTTTATGGAGCACTGCAATGTGCACAGACTGACTGATGTAGTGGCAGGCTTAGGTTGGTTACAAGTTACTTCTGGCAGTTTGGGAGACACACAGATGATGATCAAACTAAAGGTAATTATGTGATAGGCATATGGTCACTCTCTTGAACACTATGAGCTTTAATTGTCCATTATTGAGGAAATACAGAGACCGACAGTATAATTAAACCTATGTGAACATGTCAAGATATCTTATTAATGAAAATAAGATACCGATAATACTAAGCCAAATTTCCTAAATTTGCTTGTAAACAGATAAGTGAACTATTGTTAATTGGTTAAAAGGATTTAAATCCATATGTATTCCTGTTAACCCATGGGCCTAGTTCCTAGGACTTTTGTGTATCCTATGCTCTCGCGCTACCGTCACAGGATGGATATGGGAGTGCACAATAAATAGCCACTTCGGTGCGCAATATTAAAATCAATCTGGCGTGAAGTGAAAATCCGCTATTTATGGTCGATTTCTTTAATTTTGGATGTGTACTTGAAGAAGTATCTTCCCATCATACATTGCCCATTAGTTTGAATAAGATAACCAACAAAACAACTGGAGAAAAATAAAATAATTATAATAATAATAATAATTATAATAATAATAAATAATATTAATAATAATAATATAAAATAATAAAAAAAATCTTTATTTTTTACAATACTGTACAAGGGATACGGCCCAGCTGACACAGGGGCATACTATGTATAGAAAACACTTGTTTTGCGAGTTTTTCAAAAAAATTTGGTCAGTGTCCCCAGATAACACCCACACCAGTGCTAACACCCAGGTACCCATTTACGATGGGTAAACAAGACAACAGGTGTAAAAAAACCGCCAATTTTTTAACCCTCCCCGGGAATCAAAATTTACCAAAAACATAATTTGGCAAAAACCAAACCGGTACAAAAATAAACCACGTTGAGTTTTTTTTGGTTATCCTAGGGTTTTCCCACACACACACAGCGTTTTTGTGTGATAATCTATAGAGAGAAAATAACTTTTTTGTTCAGGGTTTTTGGGGCAGTACAAAATTATATCACAGTTGCTCGTCTAAAACTCCGTTTTCTCTAAAAAAGCCCCAAGACAGGTAAAAGGGTTTTGTATACCAATCCTTTTTATACCCC
>NW_026504018.1:0-17982 GCF_026875155.1 Cherax quadricarinatus
AATAAAGAAAAACTCCGCTAGTGAATAGGCCCTTTCCTATGGTTGGGCAAACGCGAAAAATTTCCCCGCTCAAGCCCCAAATTTGCGTGTCTGATAATGTCAGTAAATAGTTAATACCATTAAAAATATTGGGGGTTTTTCCTTTTGTCTGAAAACCCGGTAAAAGTACTTGTGTATGGGTACCCCCCCGAAAAAAAAATTTATTTGTTTTTAGACAGAAGCATGTCTGCCACTGTTTAGAGCATTAAGAGAGAGGCATCAGCTTGCTGGCACCCACACACGTCATGTGAACATGGTCGCACAATGTTGGAAAAAACCCTACTCCCCAAAAGAAAGTATCAAGGAATTCAAATCATGAACAATGCACCGATGCCTGAAGAGAGAAAAAAATTTGCGTTCCTTTTCCCCCAGGGGAAAAAGACAATCAAAGGGGTAGCAAGTCCCATAAGGGATTCGAAGGAAAAAGTCGAGGGGAAAGAGGTGAAGAGTAGACAAGAATGATAGGGAAAAGCGGGTTTTTAAAACTGCAATTGCGGGGATCTTCCAGAACGTGGCGAACTTCGGGTTTGGCCCGCCCACCTGACGTGCTGGGGGAGAATATGGGAAAATATAAAAAGGCATACTTCCTCTCTGCTAAATTACCCGCCCCCAAACCCCCAAAAAGGTTTGCACGACAGAAATATTCACCCCCAAACAACTCCAAGATAAATTTTTACCTTTTAAATAATGGGGTTTTTTACGATTTTAAAAAATAAAGTCACTTTTATGGGCAAAATTAATTCCCTCTTTGGGCTTCCCCGTTAGGGTTCATAGAATTTACTTGGCCAGAGCAAGAGCTTCTATGCCTAACTCGCCCATCACGCAGAATGAAATTCACACAAGGGTTCGCGCTTTAGCTGAAAGTTCACCTTAAATTTTCCCGCATCTGGATGTCACAGGGCCCCCTCATCACACCTATAGTGCATTATTTAAATCTAAATGATAAACCAGCAGGGCCCAAAAAACCCCCCCCCTTGCACGCCTACGTAGCACGACTTCATAAAACCCACCTTTTAAGACAACAAATTCAAATATCTACAGAGGGGTCAAACAGACTGCAGTTTTTAACACGGGTTATATAAAGGGAAAAGTGACGTCTGTAAAGATTACGTTTCTGGAAAGGGGGAGGAAAGGGGGAGAACAATGAGTGGAATCAAGGGGGGAAGAGAACCCCCAAATTTCTATCCCCAAGGGGGCCCCTTTTCACTAACACACGGCTTCCCCGAAGGGCCCCCCTTTGAACTGCCATAGTACCAACAGATCAGAACTTTAAAATATATATTCAACTTTTACATGGTGTACTGTCAGATTATCAGAGATTTAAACATTTTAAAAAAAGGGTGAAATTATTCAACCCTTTTCAAAAAAACATTAATTTTATTATTTTTTTTTTTTAAATCAAAAAAAATACTCGACATTCCCCTAATTTATTTTAAGTTGCCCTTTATGTTACAACTGTAATCCAGAATCAAGATTAAAAAAATTTTAAGGAAAATTTATGTTTCATAGAAAATAATTGTGTGCCTACAACAGTTTATATGTTATCGTAACCAGGGCATGAGGGAGGGGAAGGGAAAGGGAAAAAGGGGGAAAAGACGGGGGAAGGATGGGAGGGACGAGAAGGCATGCGGGGAAAAGGGGGGAGATTGGGGAAAGATAAGAGACTCGTCCACTTTAGATTTTTGTGTGTTGTGAATGTATATTGATTTACTTACTTTCCCCCTACAGGGAATTTTGTTGCACGCGTCCCACATGGAATTTTATGTTCACAGCGTCCCAAAGGGAATTTTTTGTTGCACAGGCCCTACTGGAATGTTTGTTTGCACACCACTTTTGCAAGCGCAGGCTGCTTGCTGTTTGGCATTTAGCATGTCCGAAATATTTAACCGAAAAGTGGTTTCATTCTGCTGAACAATATTATATGTAAACTACATTTGTGTACTACACAAAGAAAAAACAATTTAAATTTGATTTTTCTGTGACTTACCCTTTAATGTTGATGTTTTCCCGCTGTTCTAGGGATGCTGTGTGTCATTGCTGTGAGGGGGTTGGTATTTAACAGAATAATGAACAGAACCATTTTTTGAAATATGAATGTTTTTTTGAAACCCAAAACTTTTAAAATACATCTTTTACAAATTTTAGAAACAAGAAAATCCAAAGGGTTTTGGGAATATAACAGGGTTTGTTCTCTTCTCCCGTAAAAAAATCGTTATCCCCCTTAAGACATTTAAATTGGGTATCAAGGAACCCTCACTTTTCAGGAAGAGAGAGAAAGGGGGGAAATTTTGTGTTTTGATCCCCAAATTATACAAGTTGTTTTGATCCAAAAGGGGTTATATAAGGTGAGTTTTGTCCAAGGGGTTTTTAATTGTTTTGATCCAAGGGGTTATATAAGGTGATTTTGATCCAAGGGGTTATTTCAAGTTTTTTTATAAGGGGGTTTTAATTAAAGGTGAGTTTTGATCAAGGGTTATATAAGTTTTTGATCCAAGGGTTTATATGAAGGTTGGTTTGTCCCAAAAGGTTTTATCAAATTGTTTTTACGGGGTTATTTAAAAGGGATTTTGATCCAAGAGGGTTTTACAAGTTGTTTTATCCAAGGGGTTTTTTGAAGGGGAGTTTTGATCCAACGGTTATATCAATTGTTTTGATCCAAGGGGGTTTTAAAGAAATAGTTTTTTATCCAAGAGGTTTTATCAAGTTGTTTTGATCCAAGGGGGTTAAGAAGGTGAGTTTTTGACCAAAAGTTATATCAAGTTTTTTTGATCCAAGGGGGTTTTAGAAGGGAGTTTTGATCCAAGGGGTTATATCAAGTGATTTTTTATCCAAGGGGTTATTCAAGTTTGTTTTGATCCAAGGGGTTATATCAATTTTGGTTTTTGATCCAAGGGGTTATATCAGTTGTGTTTTTGAAAAACCAAAGGGGGTTTTATCAAGTTTAGTTTTGGGTCCAAGAGGTTATATCAAGTTGTGTTTTGCCCAAGGGGTTTTTTAAGGGAGTTTTGATTCAAAGGGTTTTATCAAGTTGTTTTGATCCAAGGGGGTTTTGAAGGTGAGTTTTGATCCAAGGGGGTTTTATAAAGTTGTGTTTTGACCCAAGGGGGGTTTTATCAAGTTGAGTTTTGATCCAAGGGTTTTAAGGGATTTTTGATCCAAGAGTTATATAAATTGGGGTTTTGATCCAAGGGTTTTATAAAAGGGGAGTTTTGATCCAAAGGGTTAATCAAGTTGTGTTTTTGATCCAAGGGTTTAAGAAGGTGATTTTGATCCGGGGGGTTTATATCAAGTTTTTTTTGGGGGGTCCAAGGGTTATATAAAATTTGTTTTTTGACCCAAAGGGGTTAAAAAGTTGTTTTTATCCAAGGGGGTTATATAAAAGTTGTTTTTTGACCCGGGGGTTATATCAATTGTTAGACTTCCAGTCCACGTTACTAATTTAAAGTTTTTTTTTCAAATTGCATTGAAAAATTAGACACATGTGAAAACATTTGGGGTTCTTTAATAGGAAACTTTGCCACACAGGGGGTTCATCATCCATACAAGAAAAATGGTGACGAACGGGCATTTGGGGTAACAGTCCCTCAGCCTTGAGTCGATGTAATCATCCCTAAATTTTGAAAAAAATCAGCAAACAATCAACATTGATAAAATCGAAGTTGATTATATAAAGTTGTTTAAATTTTTTTTTTTTTTTCTTTACATGATGCTAAATTTATTGAAAATTTTATTTAATATGAACATTATCCCAGGGGTGCATTTTAAAGAGTTTCCCTCCGACCATTGTGTTTTTATGATTTTTAAAACATAAAACCATGAGAAAGTGACTCCAGGGAGTAAGTGATGTTACCTTACTGTACAAGCTCATAAATGTTTGGTGCCCTCTTGCTCACCTCTCCGCCCCCTTCTAGGGCTTGCCCCCCTCTCTCGTACCTAAAAGGGGTCTCGTATTCCTGTAGGGGCCTCCCCCCCTCCGTACCCGGGGGGGTCTCTCCTCTCCCCGCGCCTTTAAAGGGGGGGCTTTGGGCGTGGTGAAGAGGCTCTTGGCTGGGAATTAGCCCTGTGGGTCTTCCCCTAAACCCAACCAAATTTTACCCCCATTCTCCCCCCCCCCATCCCCCCCCCCATCCCCCCCTTTTTCCATTCCTCCCTCCCCTCACCCCTCCTTTTCCCCTTTCCCTCTTTTTACCCTTCGTGTTTTTCTCCCACAGGGCGCTAGTTCCTAGGTGGGGGAAAAGGACACCCGGGGCGACCCCTTTCCCGTTGGGGTTTTCTTGGCGGTGCGTATTTTGGGCCCGTGGAATCTGATTGCCTAGGGATGTCCCGACCCCTCTCCGGTATCCCGGGAGGTTTTGGGGTGTTTTTTGGGGCGGGGGGTGTATTTTGGAAGCCATTTTTCGGTTTCCCGGGGGGGGTGGGGGCGAAGGGGATGCTTTGTGGGGATACCCCCGGCCCCCTTTTTTTTGTCCCCGATTTCCGGCAGAGGGAGGTTGCTCCCCCGGGTTTTGTGGTTTACGGCATAAGGGGTAGGGTTTGGCCCGGGGTTCCATGCTGCATCTGCGCTACAGCGGTGTCGAGTCCTTTTTGGCGCGGAGGGAGATTTCCGCCTTTTTCTTTTCCTCCTGGGAACTATTCCCCCCCCGCCCCCCCCCTTTTTTTTATTCTTTTTTTGTTTTTTTTTTCTTTTCTTCTTTCTTTTTTTTTTTTAAAAACAAAAAGAAAAGGAGTAACCTAACCAGGGCCCTAGTCCATGAAACCACACCCCCCGGGCCCCTTCTTGAAAACCGCACCCCCTTTCTGACCCTGCCTTGTGTTTAAAACCCATTTTCGGACACTCCGATGCCCCTGTACCTCTTGCGGTGCGTTTCCTCACCCGCTTCAGGTAGGGGGGCTTCCTGACTCCTTCGATTTGTCTGAACTCCGCTCTCCTTTGACATGTTTCCGGCTTCCCTCTAGGCGGCAATTTTTCGAATCGCCCACCCATTTTCTCCCGGGCCCAACCCCGGTCCACCCCTAAACGAACGTCAAATCCCGATATGCCCGTCGTTACCTCCATTCTACTGGGAAACGACCGAACGTAAGCACTCCCCCTCCCGCTCAATTGGCCCACAAAAGGCTAAATTCTTTACTTTAAGCCCAACTTCTTCTTCTCCCTAACCTTCACCTAGAATTGCCAAAGCCTCCTGCGTCATGGGGGCAAATATTTCATTTCACGCTCTAAAAGGGGTACGCGCATCGTCACTTCCGAATGCTACCCAAGCTCATGATCTTTCTCTCCTTTCGAAACAAAACACCCTAAAATATTTGAAAAACATCTTTTTCAATTTTTGTAGGGGTACGTCATTTGCCCCTACCTGCCAACAAAATTTTCCGTATGTGGAAAAGACATTTTTGAACAGCGGGAAAACCCAATCCCCAACCCTAAAAGAAACATTATGCCTTTCCTCCCCGGGGGGCGGAGACGACCCTTGCAATGTGGCTCGTTTAATTTTTGACACCGAAAACTCCCGTCCTCTGTATATGTCGGGGGCATCGGTTACAATTTTCAAAGGGTAAACCCTACCCGCAACAATGTGAAATTGCTGGCGTTTTGGTCACCCACGAAAATTGAGACTATGGGCCAAATCCCCGTCTGGGTCCCCCGAAAACCATTCAAATACATTTTGCATCAACCTCCATTTTCCCTTTAAATTTGAAATAAAGCCACCCTTCGTACTCCCCCCGGTTGCCAGTCTACTTAAATGAACGGAAATCCTTTGCTCAAAGAGGCAAAAGGGTCCCCCTTATGCTATGGCATTACTAAAATCCCCTCCAAAGGAGCTAACCCCGTGTTTCTTATTCTCGGTTTCCAAACATCCCCCCACTTCGGGGGTCCCATCTTCTGCAGCCCCTCTGTTGTTCCCCCTCCCATAGCATTACGGATTAATCCTTTTGCTGTCCTGGTCTGACTCCCGATCAATATCTTTTTTCTCGCATTTTCGCGCCTTCCTCCAACCCCCAGTTCGACAAGACCTCGTACAACACTAATACCAATCCCCCCTCTATAGAACCCAAAAAAATCCCATTGCTCAAATCTTCTTTGCCCCTTCCTTCCCTTCTTCCACCCCACACTTTTACCTTTCCATCTCTGTACCTAGTTCTTCCCCTCTCTGGGGCTCTATTAAAGTGTGGAGTTTCACCCCCCTCCTCGTCTATGCCTTCCACCCCGTCCCCCCCCCAAGTTTCTCCCTCTTCTGTCACCCCCGGGGTTTCTACCTCTTCTGCCCCCCCCCACTTCACCCCATCCCTTACACTTTTCCCCCCCTCTACTTTGGTACACCCATTACTGTCCCAATCTTTACTCACCCTCCTCCCCTACTCCAATTTGGTTTCCCTACATTTTTGAATTCAGAAACACTTGAAGCCATTTCAAATTTTTGCAAGGACAAAACCCTTCAAGGGACACGATTCATTTCCTGTTCCTTCTTTTCCCTCTCCTCCATTTTCAAAACCCCATTCTTCGCAACGTTCCGTTCCTTCGCTATTGAACATTTCCAATGCCCCCAACGTTGACTTTTCTAACCCCTTTTTCCGTGGGTCCTTTTTCCCCTCAGATTCCTGAAATTTTTTCACCCAATATGGCCTATTTCAGGGGAATATCCGCGGCCTCAGGGGAAATGGGGGTGACTTAGATGTTGCTTTCCAGGTTTTCCCGGGTGCTTGCTTACAAAAAAACCAAAAAATTACACTCGGGTTTTTCCAACCTATCTAAAGGCTATAATTTATTGTATTCTGGGACCCTTTTTTCTCAGATGGGACCTTTAATAAAAGGGCCCTTCTTCTACGCAATAAATTTTCCGTACTTCAACTATTTGTCCATACCTCCTGCATTACACTGCACCCGTTTCCCCTTGAATAAGTGGTTTAAATTGTTTTTTATATCCTCCCCTTTTCCCGGTTTTTCTACCCCAACTTGCCTTTTGTTTACCCTTTACCACCACCATTTCTGTTACTTGGTGTTTTTTAAATGCCCCCCATTTCCTCGGGGGGGGGGTCTCATTGTGATCACGTGGCATTCATTTGGAGGTTTTTCTTCCCTCCACCCCCTCCTTTTTAAAAATACGGGTACCCCCCCCCTTTTGTCCTCGTACTCATCTCTCTTTGCATCGTCTATCGTCCCTTCCCCACTGAAATCTTCCCCGGGTCTGTTCTACCAGACTTACATGCACAAATTTTCCGACATTCTTACTTCTCCCTTTCCCATTCACCACCTTCCCCTAGCCCTCGCTGGAATTTGATCGGGGGAAAATTTGGGTCTTTACTCACACCCCACTGTTTTTTGTGAGTTCCTTCTTCATCCCCCATTGAGACTCCCACAAAATCTTCTCGACATAGTTTAACCGCGTTCTCATTCTATTACCCCAAACCTCACAGGCATTCTCGAAATGCGGCCTTTGGGGGTCTCCCCTTTGCTCGTGCATACGTTTGAAACGTGCGCATGGGGAGGGACCGGGAAATAGAACCCTGAGGACTTGTTGATTTTAACAGAAGCGTGCGTGCTCGCCGTGTCATCCGTGAAACTAAACGCACTTGTTGGCGGATATGTTTCCACCTCACCTCTGTTCTTTATGAGTGCAGTCTGGGAAAAAAGTGAGGAAATTTAGTGGTAAATACTCTCCGCCCGCTCCTTTTTACGGGTCATGGTGTTGTATAGCAAACCCCTCGACGTTGCCATGAACTTGGACACATCGGTCCGATTTTTCCCGAGGGCTCCTCATCCCCTCGTTTCTTTCCTCAAATCTGCCAAATTAGTACCCTTGACTTTTTTCTCTCGGGGGAAGAACATAAAGGGGTTTTACACCAAAAATGGGGCAAAGTCTTTAAAACTTGCCGATCTCGGAGCTGGGCCTGATGACATTCATATTGTATGTTCAAATTTAAACGGGCAGCCCCTTTTAGTCCTTACACCTCTTTAATCTTATTTGGGGACAAGGGTTCTTCCCCACTGTGGAAATCGCCATTGTTCCCCTTTCCCCCCAAACCGGGGACAAGACTGATGCCCCCCACTATCGCCCCATCCTCTTACAAATGCAGTTTGCAAAAGGATGGACGCCCCCGTTCGACGTTTAATTGGGATTTAGGCTCACAACAGTCCCCCTCCGCTAGTCAATATGGGTTTCGTAAGGGGCTTCTCCTAGACCCCTTTCTACGCTTGGATAAAGTATTTCGTAAAGCCTTTTCGAATAATCATCATTATTCCATATTTTTTGACCCTTTAAAGGATATGACACAAAATTGGAGGGGTAATTTTTGGGCCCCGGCCCTTTTCCCTTTGGTCCGAGGGAATCTACCATCCTTCCTTAAGAAATTTTTTAAATGACAGCATTTTTGTTTCGGTCAATAATGTTCTTTCCCCGGGCTTCGTCCGTAAAATGTCCCTCAGGGATTGTTCTAAGCACAAACTTTTTCTCCTTGTATAAATGATTTGGCCCGTTCTTCCCCCAATATTTGGTCCACTCTATTTGAGCTTTGCTATTTCTTTTAGGCGTGCTGTCACCTTTTTTTGCAGTTTTCTCCAGCATGCGGTCGACCGTGTTTCCCCCTTTGGGGCCCCCACACATGGGTTTAAATTTTAAAGACCCAAAAATCACCAAATTACTTTTACTAGACCTCTTTATCTCCCTACCTTTTTTTATTTATGGCCCCTATCCCGAACTATCAGTAAGGGTTTCTAGGCCCTTTTCTTTGACCGTCGTTAACCTGGAAACCTCACATTCCCCTCTGAAGGCAACTTTTCACAGCCGGCTAAAACCCTTTTTAAAACCCTTGCTCTCTTTCCTGGGGGCTGATCGCGAACTCTGCTTCGTACATTCAGCCCCGTTTTATCGAAACTCGATTAGGGGACCAATTTTTCCGCGGGCCTCCCTGCTACCTCTCTGCCTTAACCTTTTCCATACCAAGGCTTTAGTTTTGTGCCTTGGGCTTTTCGCTCTTCCCTTTGAAGGGGCCCTTTTACAAAGCAAATGTTTCCTCCTTTTTGATCGCCGTGAGCCCCTTTCCTTCGTTATATTAGCTCTCCGATCTACACAATCCTTCCATTATAGAATTTGGGCACCGATATTTGTAGAAAATTTTTTATTTTGTTCGCCGCCCCCGTTTGCTCCGCCCTTTTCTCTTTGCCTACTTTTCCTTTTGTCTCCCCTTTTCCACCTTTTTTTTCATGTACATCTCACTTTTCCCTACCCCCCTGGGGAAATTCCAGCGTTCGGGGCTGTTCTTTCTCACTCCCTTCTCGAAAGCTCAATCCTACGGTGGTTCCCCCCCTCTTTTTTTGACACTTCCCTTCATTTTAGCCACCGCTGTGACAAGTTGGGTTAAGTCTTTAGACGGGTCGGGTTCCAGCAGTGTTTTTCCCGGGCAGGTCGTAAGGGCATTTACTATCTTACAGCATTTTTTTCTGCTGAACTGTATCCATTCTTGCAGAAATTATTTTTATCCATCATGCCTTTGTCATCATTTGTGTATCTCAACTCCCTTTGTGCTTACAGGGTTACGAAAATTGATACTCTCTCCCCTAGTTCCCGATCCAAATTTGGCTCGCCCTATCTCTACCAAAATAAAGATATTGTTTTTTTTTTGGGGCCCTGTCATGTCGACGTACGGAATGAACAGGCAACATGCTGCGCGGTCGCAGTATATGAAACTCCCTTTCCTACGAGGTGTTCCATTTTGGACTATTTCTGCAAAGCTACCCCCTTGCACCCGTTGGCAACAACGTTTTTAACTCCCGGGAACAAACTTCATTCATTAAAACCAGCATAGGTTACGGCCGTCTTTTTGTATCAGTGCCGAGGTTGGGGACCACTCTCTCCCGCCTTCGCATTGGCCCCCTCGTCTTACTCATGGGACTCATGGGGGGGCAACCTGTTCCTTCGGAGCAGTTCAAGTCCGTACGATTAGACATTTTGTTAGACTGCCCTCTCAAACAACGAGCACGCAAATTTACCTCCAAAGTCGTCTTCGTTCTCCCATCTCTCTTTTAACCCTTCCCCCCTTTTCTGATGGACCCTCCTTAATCCCGACCTCTCTTTTACTTTTTGACAAAACTGATTTACTCCACAAACTCTATGAACTTTTCGCCTCCCCTCAGCCCCTTTTGGTTCAGTCTCTTCTCCCTTTACCTTTCACCCCCACTGCCCCCCCTGTTTTCCTTAACCTGTTCTATCCATTCCCTTTTGCCCCTGATGCCCTCGCTTCCTTTCCCGCCCTGCACGCTGTAAGTCCTTGTGGGTTAGCGCTTCTTTTTGATTATAATATAATCCCCTCTTCGCAACCCCGTAACACGTTTCTTTACAAAACTCGACATCACCCGATTTTTCTGTCTTACACACTGTCAGTTTCCCCTCACGTCATACTCCCTGAAGCGTCTCGTTCACTTACCCCTTTTTTACTCACTGTCAGGGGAAAACCGTCATTTTAAACCTGCATAAATAAAACAATACAAGTTCTTACGTGTTCCACAAAAACAAATAAATAAAAAAATTTGCCAACATTAAGCGAAAATAGTCTCTCTTCACTATGCCAAGGCATAAAAAAAATTTTAATTAGGATTATTTTTGAACTAGAAGTTTAAGTAAACTTTAAAACCAAACATAGTTGGCTGACAGGTGGGTAAGTTTTAGAGGTCCCACAGCCAACCCCCTATCCTGTCGACAGTGATTACATAGGTAGGTATAAGGTTTGTCAGGAAAACAGGACAAGTTTTTCCTGAAGGAGTCTAATCATGTGAAGGCCCAAGCGGAACTTTTGGTCATCTGACTTAGCATTCCACGGGTTAGGGCCACCCCTTTTAAAAATTATGGTTGCATTAAAAATTATTTCTATTGATAGGGTTTCAGTGCTAACCAACGCTGTCAAAGCACTGCTGTATGTCGATTTTTTTTCGAAATGTTGGCCCTTACCCTCGGAGGAAAGGGGCGTGTTTTGAGCTGACTTTTTAAGTATTGTTCAAGCAAGGTTTTTGCATTCTAAAATTCGTGTGGGTAATTTCCGGGTTGTTATGCCCGGGGAATGGGATAAACCTACCCCATACTTTTTTTGTCTTGGGGGAAAACAATCGCGGGGGGAAACCCGCTACAGTAAAATTTAATGGTAGTGGCGTTGGGGTTTGGGCTTCGTGAAGTTGAACAGCGTTCAAAAAGGTTTGTGGAAATAACTACGAAGCTGACAATAAACCTCTGACAATAAACCTACTGCAAGAGCCTATGACCATGAACAAATTTTTAAATTTAATCCTTTTGGTCACCACCACCTGGGGAACTGTGGGAGCTGGGGTAAAGGGTACTTCCCCCCTCGTTCACCCTTTTGCGCTCTATATAGTTTCATGTCCCATTTGCTTGGGTCTTTTTTTCACCAGTGTCGGGACTTTTTCACTTTTACGCATATCAAGGAACCACTGTATTTCACCTTACCAGTATAAGGAAAACCCCTATTTCACCTCTAAGCAATCAAGGAACCACCGTTACCACCTCGCAGTATCAAGGAACCATTAATAACCCACGCAGTATAAAGGAACCACCGTATACCCCCTCTAGGGAGTATCAAGGAACCACGTATACCCCCTCTACGCTATCAAGGAAAATTATATACCAAACCCCTAGCGTATCAAGGAACCATTATATCTCCTCTACGCAGTATCAAGGAACCACAGTATACCACCTTAGCAGTATCAAACATTATTACCACCCTACACAGTATCAAGAACCACCGAACCACCTCTACGCAGTATCAAGGAACCTTTTATACCCCCTCTACCAGTACAAGGGAAAACCTTTTTGATGAAAAACTGCCCAAATAATTACAAACATTTTAAAACTGGTCACTGCAATATTTTTTAATTTTTAAAAATTACAAAAATTGTAGTCGTTGCAATCACTCAATGCTCCCTTGCACGTTATTATATTTATGTGAAAGCGCCAAACACGAAGGTTTTAAACAGCGCTTGGAGAGGAAGTGAGCCGGTGGGTTTCCAAGTGAAGGGTCGCCGCAGTATTTGATGAAAGACCCTTCAACCCCAATCTCTTGAAGGGTCATACGCTGAAAATCAGAGTTTGAATTTAAATGCCAACCGGTCAGCCAATATTCCGGTGAAACTACAAAAAAATTTTGTATCGGAAAATGCTTTCCGATAGCATAGAAAAATTAATTTTGTTTTTTTTAAATTCTATGAAAATAAGTTGGTGCGTTATTAAGACCCTATGACGTATGAGGCGATAATAAAAAATGATCGTGTAACCCGTAAGCCCCCCGCGAGCCTGTTTCGGGGTAAATCCTTTAAAACCTATGAACTGATTAAAACGCAACGGGTGGGGGTATAACCAAAGGCAAACCGTTTTAAAAAAACTAGCAAGCCAAACTGGTTGAAAGGGGTTCAAACCCACCCTTCTGTAGCTTTTTAAAAATCTGTCTTTACGATATTGAGCCGCTGGGGGACACAGGACAGAGCACGTTTCATACAAATTACGACTAATATTTGATTTAAACTTCACTGAAAAGAACGAACACTAATGTATTCTTTTTAGGACACCTTCCGTGAAAAAACCATGTTCAAACACTTTCGTATTGTATTCAAAAAACACAGCAGACTTCTTCATCAAATGAAAAGGGTGAATACTGGGACACCCAGAAGCGGTGAAATTTAAGTGTTTCATCCCTTAACCTTTAAAAAGTTTTGAGGAAGTTGTCCCTCACCTTTAAACCGTTTTAATTGCACTTCCGAGTCAACCCTGTAACTCCATGTGTAAACACTTTCATGTTCTTTTATTTAATGAAATTGACACATCAGAAATGTGCTGCTATGCTATTCAATGATAACTGCAATGGGAACAAAAAATTTAAATGTGCTGCTATGCTATTTTTATATGAAAACTGAAATGGAAAAAAAAATAGTGAAAGTGCTGCTATGCTATTCTAATATAACTGCAAAGTGGGAACAAAAAAAATGTTAGTTTTTTTTCGAAACTTCATTCCTTGGACCTCGATCATTTAATACAAAGGGTCAAGGTCACAGGACCCAAAGTCTGTCATTTGAAAATATCTCAAAAAAATTTTTTTGTTTCCATCAAGTAGGGCAGACATTTGCCCGCATCCCTTTAAAAATTGCATTCAAAAGAAATTATACTATAATGATAGCTAAAAGAGTTTTAACTAAAAATCAAAAAATTTAAAGTTGCCCCGGGGCATTTGTCCATGTAAAGTTCAACTCAAGCTTTAATTATTAAATTTACAAGAAAAAACAGCGGTGGAAGGATAAAAATTGCTACTTCTGAGGGGGAAAACAAGATTTTTCTATATTTTCTTACTGATTTTCCAAAAAACAATGAGGAACCATCGTATCCCACCTCCACGCAGTATTTAAGGGCCATTAATACCACTTCTAAAAGCAGTACAAGGAAATACGGATACCCCCTCACGCATATCAAGAAACCACTGTATACCCCTCTACGCGTACCATATTTTTTACGTATTAACATTTAAAAGTTCCAACGACCAAAAAAAATATTCCGGGGATTGGGGTTCGACATAAAAAAAAAAAAAAAAAACCCTGTGACTGGGTTTTCACTGATAAAAAAAAAAACGGGGTTTGGGAGAAGGCTAAAATACCCCTTTTTGGGGGATACATAAGCAGAAATATTCATATTATAATCATAAAGTTAAAAAAAACCAGAAACTTAAAATTATATTAGGGGAAACCCCAAAAACCCATAGGGGTAATAAACCCCGGGGGGGAATGTGGCAACAAGTTCTATTGAAAGGGGGGGGGGGGGGGTTTTAAATTCAATTCCTTGGAACAGAAGCCTTTTGCCAAATAAAATTCCCCCTCCCCCCTTCCATGGGGGGGACCCCCCACTAGCAAAAATGAAACCATACTTGTTGACCCCATGTGTAATTTAATGATAGTACTTTTTTTTCCCCTTTTTGGCGAGGGAGGATCGAACCTCAAATACCACGCAGTGAATGACCCACCGGGTTTAACGCTTCACATGATTTAACAGTATATTGTAGAAAATATCCATTCCGGGAATACTGACATCCTTGTGGGGAGCCCCTTCCCCTCAATTTCTCCCCCCCCCCTTGAAAGAGCAATACCTCTTTTTACGGTTGTATTTTTTTCGTATTTTTTAAAACCCTTGTTTTAATATTTATGTCCCACATATATCCCATCTTTATGAGAACAATCTTCATTCCCCCATTCATAAACTTGATAAAACTCGTCTATGAAAATGTTCTTCAAAAACATTTCACATTATAACACGCGTGTCACTCCCGGGGATTTTTTTCTCTCAATACGGGCTTTCATTCATACGGAGGTTTTATGAAAATGTTAAATTAGTTGGAAACCCGTCTTTGGGAAAAAAGTACCAGTGTTGACCTTTCTCTTTGCATCAAGTTGGTATTTGTACCAAATTTTGATACCTCCATTTAGAAAGGTAAACCTGCTGGCTGAGAAATTACTTTAAATTTCTATTTATCCCCCCAGTATTTAATAAGCCCGGGCCCTTAATGGAAAAGATTTGTTCGGATTTTTAAAAACCCCGGGGAGGTTAGCCACCAGGTTAAAGCAAGAAAGTGATGCGTCGTTGAGGACTGGAACTTATTTACACTAGGATGCGACCCACACCGTGACTAACCTATAGATTATGAAGTAATTTTTTGTCGCCCAAAACTGGTTTCAGACTTTAAGGGGCCTCTAGCCCCCCTGATGCAATTCCCCATAAAGTTGGCTGTAACTTGACCCTTTGGGAGAGAGTAAAGCGAGCCTTTAAAAATGTGGGGGAAAGGGAACGGTGGCTCGGGGGAACTGTTGACAGTCGTTTTCTTGTAAGTTAATTTCACACGTGATTAAAGAACAAAGTAATAGCTGTCATTGTCTAGCCAAAGGGGAAAAAAAAAAAAGGGGTACTCACCTAATTGTGGTTGCGGGGGTCGATCATGATCCAAGCCCCGACTCTTCACTGGTGTGTGTTTTGGGGTGTGTTGTGGTGTGTGTTGGGGTTTTGTGTGTGGTGTGTGTGTGGTACTAAAATAGTTGGGTTTTGGGGGGGCGATCCACACCCGGGCCCCGCCATTTCAGGGTCGTGCAGGTCACTTTTTCCTGCCCTGAGCTTTATCATCCTCTTCTTAAAGTTTTATATGGATCCTGCTTCCACTACAACATTTTCCCCAATCTTATTTCCTGACAACTAATTTTAAGAAATTTTCCCCTAACATCCCTGTGATTCATCTGACTCTTAAACTTTAACTGTGACCCTTCTGCTGGCCCACTCGAACATATGTTCTGTCCCCCCCTTGTCATTTTCTCGTTTTTTATGTCGTTTCATATCCCCCCATTTTCTCCTCCTTTCCCATTTTTCGTCGGGTCATTTCCCTAACGTCTCCTCGTAGGACAAACCCCTTACTCCGGGACAAATCTTGTTGAAAACCTTTGCAGTTTCTCTAGTTTTTACTCTTGACTGGGTTGGGGGGTTTCCAAACTGGTGCTGATACTCCAATTGGGCCTAACGTACAGGGTGTACAGGGTCCTGAACGTTTCCTTATTAACTGTGGGGAATGCTGTTTTTTTTGATGGGCGCCCGTATGCTGCAAGTTATTTCGTTGATGTGCCCTCAGGAGATGTGCCTGGGTTATACTCACCCCAAGATCCTTTTTCTTGAGTGGGTTTGATCCCCGGCCCCCCGACTGTACCCCGTCTGTGGTTATTTTTTCCCTTCCCCAACCTTCATGACTTTAATTGGGGGGGTTGAATTTCCCAGGGGGAAATTTTGCTGAACCAGGCCCTGAAGCCTGTCCAGTCCCTCTGTATTCTCCCCGGGTCCTCGTCCGACTAAATTTTTCTCAACAACTTCATATCATCTGCAAACAGATGTGTGTGTTTTGGTGGTGTGTGTGTGTTTTTTTGTGTATGTGTGCGTGCGGCGTGTGCGCTTGTTTTGCGCGCGGCGTGTCGTGTGACTCCCCTAGTTGTACTCACCTGTTGGGGTTTTGCGGGGGTCGATCCGAGCTCCGGGCCCCCGCCTTTCACTGATCGCACTGGTCACTCTCCCTGAACCGTGAGCTTTTCATTCCCTGCAAAGCTAGTAGGATCCGCCTCCACTCTCGCTTCCCAAACTATTCCACTTATGACTATCTGGGCTGAAGAAAAACTTCCAAAAATCCCTGTGATTCATCTATTCTTAAACTTCCAATGTGTCCCCTTTTTTCTGTGTTAATCTCGGGAACTCCGTTTTTGCCCTTTGTCAATTCCTTCATATTTTGTATTCGTTATATGCCCCCCTATCCCCCTGCCCTCCAGTGTGCCCAGGTTGATTTCCCTTAACCCTCCTCGTGGGGACATCCCTCTTAGCTCTGGGACTAGTCTGTTGCAAACCTTTGCATTTTCTTATTTTTTTACGTGCTTGGCTAGTGCGGGTTCCAAACGGGTGCCGCATACTCCAATAGGGGCCCTAACTACAGGGTGTACGGGGTCCTGAACGATTCCTTATTAAGATGTCGGAATCTGTTTTGGGGTTTGCTGGCGCCCTTTATGCGCAGCCGTTATTTGGTTGATGTGCTCTTCGGGAGATTGCCTGGTGTTATACTCACCCCCAAACTTTTTCCTTGATGGGGTTTTTGAAATTCGGGCCCCTGACTGTACTCCGTTGGGTCTTTTTTTGCCCTTCCCCAATCTTCATGACTTTGCCTTGGGGGAAATTTGAACCCCCAGGACCCAATTTGCGGACCAGGTCGGCGCCTGCCCCAAGATCCCTTTTATTTCCCCGGGTCTTCGATCGGTAAATTTTTTCTCATACTTCACGTCATCGCAAACGGGGACACCTCAAGCTTTCCTTCCCGTCTGTCGTTCACAAATACCAGAAAAGCATGACCCTGGAAAGACCCCTTGGGCCCCCCGCTGGTCCAGGCCCCCCAATTGCCCCTCCCCAAAACACCATACTCGCTGTGTCTTCCGACAAGTATTCCCCTGTCCATTTGTCCCTTTCCCCTGTTATCCCTGTTTGGGGTCCTCCATTTTTGACGATCTTTTGGGGGGAAAGTGTCAAAAAGCCTTTTTGCAGTCCAAGAAATGCAATCCACCCCCCCCTCTCTCCTTTCTTATGCTGTCACCATGTCATGAAATCCCGTAGGTTTGTGACCGGATTTCCCCCTCCCTAAAAACCGTCGGCTCTGTTATGAATCTTTCCTTTTTAGTGTTCCACCACTCTTCTCCTGATAATCTTCTCCATGATTTTGCTATAAATGCGTGACAGGTCTGTAGTTTTGTGCTTCATGTCTGTCTCCTTTTTTAAAGTTTTGGGCTACTTTGCTGTTTTCCACCCAGGGTCTCCCCGTTTCGATAGATGTAGAATATTGTTTTTTAGGGGTACACATACGCCCCTGCTCCCTCTTCAAGACCCATGGGAGACGTTTTCTGGCCCCATTGCCTGTGGGTATTTGCTCATCGAAGCCTCTTCACTTCTTTCCCCGGTTTTGTGCACTGTGTCCACACTTGGTGGTGTGCCCCACCTCTCCGCCTTTTTGTAGCCCCTTTTGTTTCTCTTAAAAACATCTTTGAATTCCCTTGTTGAGTTCCCCAATACTTAAGGTCATTTCTTGTTGTCCTCCCCTTCCTTCCTTGCCTGTTACCCGGTCCCTTTACTTGTTTTCCCCTGAGTGGGCAAAAAGTTTCGGGTCAATTTTTCTTTCGCTGCTATGTCGTTTTCTATTGTCTTTGGCCTCCCTTCTTTTTGTGTAATTCTTTCTGGCCTACGACTGGGTCTCCTTATTCTCCTGGGGCCTTTTTTTTCTAATTTCTCCCTTCCCTAGCACACTTGGGGTTTTTTCCTCCCTGCACCTTTGGGTGAACCATGGTCATCCTGGCTTTTCAAATTCCGTTACCCTTGGTTTCAAACCTCTCCTCACCCCCATGCA
>NW_026504019.1:0-13528 GCF_026875155.1 Cherax quadricarinatus
TTTAAAAAAACCTTTTGGTTAAAATTGCTGTAAGATGGTAGACAGGAGATATAAAAGTTGTAGTTGAAAATACTAGGTTAAAAAAGTATGGAATAATAATGGTCAATAAAAGAATTTTACAATAAGTTTGATCAATATAGTTTAAAGTAAAATTGGGCAATAATAGGGATTTAGAATAAAATTGGGCAATTGAGTATTTTTTTAAAGTGAGGTAGAATTATTGAAGACAAGTTAGGGTTTTAGTTTATAAAAAAATAAGATGGAACAGTGATGTGGAAAGTTGTAAAAAGGAGATAGATTCTGTAGATATTTAATACAATTAAGACTATGAGGTAGAATGGTCGTTGAGTACAACAATGACAATTAAAAGTAGTTGGAGTATTAGAATTTTAGGGGGGCACAAATTTATGACAATATAACACTAACGGTGGACTATGGGTATTATCTGCACTTTACTCTGATTCTGTTAGTCCAGCCTCACTTAGGAATGTTTTAAGGTCATGTTCTGTGGAGATGAAGTATCTCTTTCCAGTGGGCTGATTCTAAACTTCGTACACTATCATAAATTATAACAATGGTTATAAATGACCATAATTTTTAAAGGGGTGGACCGGTAAGCCAGCGGAAGGCCTCGGTCAGATGACCAAAAGCTCCAAAGGCGGGTCATCATCTGACTAAGACCCGCGTCAGGAAACATTTGTCCTGTTTCCTGACGAACCTTACCTAACCTAACCTAACTTCGTACACTGATACGTACTGCTCGCAGACTAGGCCTAGCCTATAGAAAACATCATACCCCTGGAATGCTGAGGCTCTTCCAAACTGCCCTTGCTGCTGCCAGAGAGCGTATGACAGAGCTGCGGCAAACAGATTGGGGAAAAATTGTCAACGGTCTTAATGCCCCACACCCCACTTAGCCGGGCATGGAGGGACATAAATAGAATTAAGGGTAACAGAACTGGGCAGATCGCACACCCTCATCCCCTACATAGGGTGAATGAGTTAGTCAGTGCTTGGGCTGCTACATCAGCTATGATAATCTTCCCAGAAACCACACGGGCAAAATTAAATGACAAATATGATGCAAGGGAGAGACTTGTTTGCTTTATGCTCACAGGCAGATGATTGCAACATTCCTTTCACTTTAAATTTTGAACTTGATGCAGCACTAAGGGCAACTCCACGTCGCCTTGTGAGGATGGTTTTACTTACAACAACCCCAGATTGCTGTGTCGGGGTACCAGGTAATCCATTACTTGAATTATATAACATGAGCTATGTAAAATGGGGAGCTCCCCTCAATCTTGGACCAACAGCCTCATCATTCCAATTCCTAAGCCCAATCAACAAAATGCATTTCGCCCCAATATCTCTTACTAGCTGCTTGTGTAAAACATTTAGAGAAATGATTTTCTTAAACGTCTCATGTACAGAATCAAACAATTTTTGTCTCCCCAGTTACATGGTTTTATGCATGGAAGGAGCGTGCATCATTGCATAGCCACCTTTCTCACTTGCACACTGACAGCTCATACACTACCTTCCCTGACCTTTAAAACCGCTTTCGATGTAGCCAACCGACATGTAATCATTTGTGAACTTTTCCAGAATGTATGTTGGAGGATGGCTTCTCCACTGGATTAAAGGCTACCTGCAAACAGAAAATCGGGGTGTTGTTCCAGGGAATAGAAGTGTAACTAAAGACTTTGAATTAGGAACCCCACAGGGAGGTGTGCTCAGTCCCACACTGTTCAATATTCTAATTAATGCATTACTTAATGCTATGCCTAGTCAGCCCCATCATTATGTGATTAGTTTTGCTGATGATATAATGATTCACACCACCGGATTCTCCAACACCCAAAACATTCTTAATCATGTACTAGCCTCGTGTCAGGACCTGGGGTTGATAATCTCTACTGATAAAACAAAGATACTCAATAGGCGTCCTCCTCGACAGAGAGGCACAGTTCGTCAGATCCAGTTGCATGATGGGTCTCTTCTAGAATATGTAAGCAGATACAGGTATCTAGGCTTTGAGGTTCCACTACTGGGACCTGTTGTAACAAGACTTTGTCGCCAATACAAAGAAAGACTAAGAGCACTTAGAGTTGTGGCTGGGTTTCACCCCAGGTATGGTGCTAATGATAAAATTGTGAAAATGATGCATCTTGCTTATATTAGATCATTGGTTGACTATGCTGCGCCACTACTTGCTCTTGTGTCTGACTGGAAGCTTGGAGGGCTGGAAAAACTGCAGAACGAAGCAATGAGGATCATTTTAGGATGCCCTCGTACTGCCAAAATTTTAAATATGCAAAAAGAACTTGATATTCCAAGCATCAGAGATCGTGTTACTGAAAGAAATATCCTAATTGGGGTTAATATGCTCAGGCAAGCTCATTCAAACCCCTGCACAGAAGCCCTCCAAACTTTCCTCAGCACTGGTGAACACTCCTCCAGATGGATCGAAAAAAACTGGAACCGACCTCCAGCATGAATCAGATACAGTTCCCTGACTACAGTAGTGTGAGGTGGTGCTCGTCGCGCCTCTGTCGTCAGCCCAGGAGAACTACCATTAGTCAACATGGCGTTCAGTTACAGATGCAGGATTAACACTGTCGGTATTGAACTTCTCAGTGGGGCAATAACGCCAGCTTCAGCCCAGGTTTTACTACCTAAAATCATCAGAGACACGTATGGCATTCAGGATGGCGAGTTGTACGGTGTAGCATTGAACAGAGCACGTAGATTTTTTGTGAAACTGCTCTCAGCAACGGTTTATGAGTCGTTGGTCAACCGTTTTCAGGATGTAAGTCTTGATGCAACACCAGCTGTGCGTGTGAGGATGATCGATGTATCCAGACATTATACATGGATTAAACTGCGTAATGTCCCCTTTGAGGCTGATGAGACAGATACATATTAGTTTTTTGAGGAATACGGAACTGTTCATGTTGGCCCAGCATGGAAAGTGGGTGACGGTGCCTACACAGTATGGCCGAGGGCAACTTTTAACCTAAAAATGACAATTGCGGACACCCCAATATACCGTCTTACGTTTACCTAAAGGAATTCAGGACACAGTCATGGTGTCCCCATATTGCGGCAAAGGCGTACGTGCCGACTATGTGGGGAATATGATCACTAGTGGCAGAATGTGGAACGGCAACGAGCTTCCTGGCCCAGGGCAAGAACATCAGCTTCTACACCGGAGGAGCATGTGATGATCAACGACGTGAGGAGGGCGTGGGTCTTCTAATGGTGCGAGATAGTGATGAGGCGCATTAAGCTGGGGGAGAGGGTGAGGCCCTTGAACCAGTTTCTGGCCAGAGCACTCCAGTGGATCGGGTGCGCAAAAAGTACAGGAGGAAGTTGGAAATTGAGGAGGAACTAGCCGAGGTTCTGATGCCTTGTCACCGCTGAGGAGGTGGCTGTCCTGGAAAAGGGTAGAGACGATTTGAAGGCTGTGGGCATCAACAACAGAATTATTCGGATGATGGAAAAAGTGACGGCGTGACTGAGGTGTCACCGAGATCATTGCCACTGTGTACAGTGAAGGTTGAGTACATAGTGAGGCAACCCCCAGACCACCATGGAGGCTGCACCTGCATCAAGAAAGAGAGCCATTCTGTGTCCGGATACAGATGATGTCCTAAACGCCGCGCAGCGGACTTGGGAAGCAAATATGGGCATAAGGTGAGTAGTGTGGTCCATGACAGGAGGCAACCGAAAGAAGGTGGGGGGAGAGAGGGACGTGTTCAGTGACAAGTGTCCCCACACGTTCTGGTGCCCATAGGAAGAGTGAAGAAAGAGGCAGGGTGGAAACTTTAATAGGCCTCCAGTGTATGACAGTAAACGTTAATGGTTGTGTAATAGTGTAAAGAGAGAATGGGTTAGAAATGTTTCGGAATAAATTTTGAGTGGATTGTGTGTTCTTCAGGACATAATTTTAAGGGGGGTAGGGTGTTGAGATGGAGGGTTTTGAGTGGTAACCCTGCCATCTGCCCATTTGAAAGGAGGGGTGGGTATATAATCAGGGAGGCGAGCCCGTATGTTTTGCAGAGATTGAGGGGGGGAGGGGGAAGGTGTTGCATTGCAAACGTAGATGGGTTGTGGATGGGAAAACGTTTGGCCTTTATTCGCGTAAAGCGCCTGCCGAGAATAACGTACAGGTGAAGCAGGAGTTTGTGTGTGAGACACTTGTGTTTTTTACCGTGCATTACCGGAGGTGGCAATAGTAGAGAGATGATTGGAACTGCGTCATTAGGAGCTTGATGTGGAACCAAAAGGGGCAGGGTTTATGTGTCGGTGGCCCACGAAATTTATTGACGGATTATATAGTTAAGGGAAGCATCGATGGGGGGGGCGTGGAGACAGAGCATACATTTGATAGGAGAGGGTATGCACGAGGTTAGATAGATGTATCAACTTCACGGGGTTTTGTTAGTGAATTTTTCAAAACTGTTGAAGTAGCATGGTCGGATCATAAGAGCATGTTGGTGGAGTTTTGGGTGGGAGGAGCTTGCAGAATTATATAACAGATACTGGACATAAAATGTAAGTGCATTGATGATGAGTAAAGGGGGTTAGTGGGATTTCCGGTCTATGGAAGGCGCTAAGCGAGGAGGCAAAGGAAGTGGTAAGATGTCGAACAATGGTGGGATTTGTGTAGCCAAGGAAAGGATTAGGAATTATTATGTGGGGTGACAAACGTATAATGATTTTTAAAAATATGGGCCTTCAAACTGTTTTTAGAGGACAGGTTAAGGGGCTGTTATGAAGGGGCTGTGGGGGCAACTATCCTATGGATGAAATTGTCGATTCAAGGGGAGACTGAGGGAGTTACAACTGAGAGGTTTCAAGTGGTAAGGGGTGCCGGCAGGGTAGAGGAGGTGCTTTGGGGAGACAAGACCATCGCGTTGTGTTGAGACTCAAAAACAAAGAAGCGGGTACAGCTATGTCCGATGTAAGAGGTACATAGATGGCGGGGGGTTATAGAATGGGTCAGGAATCTACTACGAAAGGAATGTGTGGCGTATGCGGATAAATGGTAAGGAAGGGTAATGGACATTGGGAAGGTGGAGAATGTGGATTTAAGAAGGTGTTGAGTATGTAAATGTAATTTAGGCATAGTGATAGAAAAGGCTTTAGAGGGGGGGGTAAATAACGGAAGAGGAAAAAAGAGTTGGGCTTTTAAGAATGATTAGGCAAAGCACCGGGAATAGACGGTCCTCCTGGCTGAATTTTTCACCTCCAACATTGGAGGTGATAAAGGGATTCCATGTAATGTTATTTAATCAGAATGAAGGAGAAGGGTGTGATGGGGACCGAGCAAGCACAGCAGTTGTAGTGGTGGTCTCAGAAGGGTAAGGGGCAGCACACTCCCTCATGGAGACCGTGCCATATCTCTGTTATGTGCTGCTTATAAGTGGTTCGCTAAAGTCCTGGTAATCGGTTTAAATGTGTGGTAGGCGAGAGTGTCTCGAAAACGCAGTAAGGTTTGCCCTGGAAGGTCGATGAATGAGGGTCCTGGAATTCTGAGAAGTTTTGTGGAGTCAAAAGGGAGGGAGGAGGCACGTTGTTGGCCTTCGACTGGCAGGAGGGGCCGTATGACTGGGTGCAAAGGGGAGCATGAAGCTATACTTAGGAGGCAGTGTTATGGGGAAGAAAGAGTAATTTGGTACCACGTTGTACAATGGACTAAGATGAGGGTAGCAATAAATGGATCTTGGAGAGGAGATTGTAATGGGTAGGGGACTTAGGCAGGGGTGTCCCATTCACAAATGTTGTTTGCGTGCATTCAGGACCCCCTTCATAGAATGGTTGAACGTTGTGTAATGTGACACGAGGTGAGGTGTTGGGAGTCGGAAAGCTGGCCTGGAATAAATAGGATATGTTAGACGAAACAACAGTCCTGGTTTCGAGAAGGGATGGCGTTTAGGGTTTGGATGATGTTGTGCACAGTTCGAAATGCAACACGGATGCAGTAAATAAGGAGAAGTCCCAATGATCATGGGGTGTTTGATTGGTTGCGGGGGGAGATGTAACGTTGAGGAAACAAAGGTGTCTTAAAATTTGTGGTATCACCTATAAGGATGACTTGGATGCTGCTCGAGAGGAAAAACTCGAATAGATTAATGGAAAGGATTCAGGGGCGTCTGGGTGCATTGCGACCTCATCATCTGACTCTCGTACAACGAGTGATTGTTATAAATGTTTATTGTATGTAAAGGTTTGGCACGTAGCAGCCGTGTTCCCATTAAACTGGGACGGCGATTGTGGGAATTCTGAGACGAGTGTTCCAACTTTTTGGTGGGGTCTCAAGGTGCGACGGTCTGAGGAGAGAGTTGTAATGTTACCGTGCACCAGGGTGGTTGGGGTGAGGGATCTAAAAGGAGGATTAAATGTTGTTTTCTTAATGGGAGGTTTTTGTTGAAGGTATAGGTGGAGGGCACTGGGGAAAAATACAATATAGATTGGTAGTTTATGGTGGTGTGGAGTTGAGGGAATGTGATCACTGTTTTAACAGGGGCTTTGATTTGGTTAGAGAACCCAGGAAAATTCGAGTAGGGTTTTGTGTAGGCTGCTTGAAGAAAGGATTTGTTTACCAGTTGAAGGATTGTTCCCCATGTACCAAATGGAAAGCAGTATATGAGTAATAGGTTTAGCAAGTTGAAGTTAAAGCCTAGGGTTAAGGGAGGTAACTTATCGTTTTTCGTGCATGGCATACTACCGTCGGGGGAGGTAGTAAGAAACCAGAGGGGTAATGTGGGCGGAAGTGTGGAAACTGTGGGGAGAATATACGGCGTTCCATGCAAGAATGACTTTTGTGTGGGACTGGAGGTGTTAGGTATTGTTAAGTCGGGTTGTAACAGGGGGTGGGGGGCCGAGGGTGGCGGTCTTCTGCGTGCACTAAGCCTAGATTGTGGGAGGGTCGATGAGAGTGTTATAAGACTACGGATTATAAATAGTGGATTAATATCTATTATATCGTGGAGTATGAAGGGAGGGGGATTGAGAGGTGCGGAGGCGGGTATCTACGGTAACGGTTTATCGTACGATTTCGTAATAGAGAACTGTATACCTGGAGTTTACCTGGAGAGAGTTTCGGGGTCCAACGCCCCCCGCGGCCGGTCTGTGGCCAGGCCCTCCTGTGGATCAGCGCCTGACTCAACCTGGCTGTTGCGCTGGCTGCACGCAAACCCACGTACGAGCCACAGCCCGGCTGATCAGGAACTGACTTGAGTGCTTGTCCAGTGCCAGCTGAAGGACTGCCAGGGTCGGTTGGTAATCCCCTTTATGTGTGCTGGAGCAGTTAACAGTCTCGGGCCCTGACACTATTGTATGTCTCTTAACGTGTCAAGTGACACCCCTGCTTTTCATTGGGGGATGGTCCATCGTCTGCCAAGTCTTTTGCTTTCCGTGATGAAGTGAGTTTCCGTGTGCAAGTTCCGTACAGTCCCTCTAGTAAATTTTCCAGTGTAATAAATCAAGTAATCTCTCCCTCCTGCGTTTCCCAGGAATACAGGTTTAGAAACCTCAAGCGCTCCAGTAATTGATGTGTTTATTCTCCGTTATGCACAGACCGTGAAAGTTCTCTGGACTTTTTCTAGTTCGCAATTTCACCTGCCTTGAAAGGTGCGTTAGAGGCAGCAATATACCAGCCCTAGATAGTAACAAGTGACCTGAAGAGTGTCATCAGGCTGGCCTCCCTAGTTTTGAAGTCTCGTTATCCATCCTGTCATTTTTCTAGCAGATGCCATTGATACAATGTTATGGTCCCTTGAAGGTGAGATCCTCCGACATAATCACTCCCAAGGTCTTTGACGTGGGTTGTTCGCTCTATTTTGTGGCCAGAATTTGTTTTGTACTCTGATGAAGATTTAATTTTCCTCATGTTTACCAATATCTGAGTAATTGAATTTCTCATCGTTGAACTCATATTGTTTTCTGCAGCCCACTGAAAAGATTTGGTTGATGTCCGCCTGGAGCCTTGCAGTGTCTGCATTGGAAACACTGCATGCAGATTCGGGTGTCAACTGTAAAGGAGACACGGTCTGTGGCTGACATCCGTGTCTATGTCGGATATAGGAGAGAACAAGATGGGACTAGTACTGTCCGTGTGGAACAGAGCTTTTCACCGTACTGCCTGCGGACTTTACTCTGTTGACTGACTACTCTCTGTGTTTCTGTTAGTGAGGAAATTATAGATCCTGCGACCGACGTTTCTGTTATTCCTTTAGCGCGCATTTTGTGCGCTATTACGCCATGGTCACACATTTGTCGAAGGCTTTTGCAAAGTCTGTTATATATACATATGCATTTCTTTTTGTCTTCTAGTGCATTTAAGGACCTGTCCGTAGTGATCCAGTAGTTGAGACGACAGGACACCTGTTCAAAACCATGTTGCCCTGGGTTGTGTAACTGATGGGTCGCTAGATGGTGGTGACCATTGCCTTCTTAGGACCCGTTCAAAGATTTTTATGATATGGGATGTTAGTGCTATTGTTCTGTAGTTCTTTGCTGATGCTTATACTGCCCCCCTTTGTGGAGTGGGGCTATGTCTGTTGTTTTAGTAACTGAGGGACGACCCCCCGTGTCCATGCTCCCGCTCCATAGGATGGAAAAAGGGCTCGTGATAGGGCTTCCCTGGCAGTTCTTGATGAACACTGATTTCCTGAGTCGGCCCTGGCAGAGTGCATGGCATTCATTTATCGCCCTGTTCGAAGTCATTGGCGTCATATAAACATCGGATAGGCTTGTGTTAATCAAAGATTTTGAGGCTCCTCTCATAAAAATTCATTTGGATCTTCGACGCTCATCTGGTTAGCGGCTTGCTAAACACGAGTTCATATTGGGACGTGATAGCGCACTCATTTCCCTTGCTGTCATTCCGTGTCAGACCCATTGCTTTTTAAGTAGGGGCGCCCAATACGCGTTGTTCTCGATTTGATTTGGCATAGGAGAAGAAATACTTTTGGGGTTTCTTTCATTTCATTATGCTTTTTAGTTCTTCCCCCGCGATTCCTGACTCCTAAAGGATCCTTTTAGCTTAAGTTCGATGCTTGCTAATTTCTATGACCAGTGGTCTCCCTGCGCATTTCAGATAAGTTGACCGCTTTTAGCCGCTCTGTTATTCTTTTCCGTCCGCCTGTAAAGGAGAAGCCTGTCTCTTTCTTCTTCTATTTTACATCTACTCACTTTTTCTTAAGAATAAGCCGTTGTGCATACATTACATCGAGTGCCACCGAGTTAAATCTGTTCGAAGGCATGAAGTTTGGGTCTGTGTGCTTAGTATATCTTCCCCAGCTTATATCGGTTAGAACGTGGTTATACTTGGTCCCAACTTTATGTTTTGTTATTGAATTGACTTTGGTGAATGGCGGCCTCTCCGTGACTATCTCATTTCGCGGTCTGGGGGCTCCTCCGCATTACATGTCCTGAACCTCAATTAATGGTGGTGATCTGAGTATATTGTTTTTGATATGGTGACATTTCTATCAGATCATCATTGTTAGTGAATATGAAGGTCTAAATGTATTCCTCCAGTCTAGTAGGCTCTATTATTTGCCTGGTTTAAATTGAATTTTGTGCAGAGATTTAAAAGCTCTGTGAAGTTGGAGTTTCATCAAGCTGCCCCTGGTGTTTATTTCTGTCTGGCACAATAGTATTTGCTATATTCCTCCATTTTAAGGTACCTTAAGTTGAAATCGAATCCCCAGGAGCAAGATGTTGGGATGCAGGAGCTGGAAGATTTCCAGAACAGTGGCAATTTTTAACAGCTGTTCCTGGAATTGCTGGGATGTTGCCATCCGGACTTGTAGACAACCACAATACTAGGTTTGGTTCTCCGACCTTTACTGCTAAAAACTTCCCACTACGTCATTTTGAGGCATAAGAAGTTCTGTGCAAACAGTGACTCTGCAATGTACTGGCCAACCCCCCCTTTTTGCCTGTTCACTCTGTCACTTCGTATAGTTGTAACCTGGATCCATATTTTCATTGTCAAGTGATCCTTTTGTGTGTCTCAGTGAAAGCGCGAACATTGCCTTTGCCTCTGCAAGCAGTCCACGGATGAAAGGTATTTTGTGTTTGTGCTGTCTTTAGACTCCTGTATATTGGCAAAGAAGAATGTTATCGACTGGTGGTATTGTTGGTACTGGGGGGGGGAATTTTTTTCCGGCATTAGGATCTGTATCTGTGGGTTTTTGGAAGTGGAGGCCATCGACTGTGTTCCACCTCCAGGAATGACGGGATTTTGGGGTATCGATTTCCGCCATTTTCCCTGCCAGTTTTTTCCCTTCCTCACTAAAAAACCCTCCTCTTGAGTGGCTGTGGCTACCCAGTTTTCCCATGGCTGGATGTTTTGTACTTTGTCCCCTTTAATGGTATGCCTGGCAATTTAAGTTATAGCACAGGTCTTTCCTGTACTTAAAGGTACCTTTCAGGTGAAAAAGCTTACGGAAGGGAGTTTGCATTTTCCTGTTTCAAATGGGCAAGGGCATTTTCTAGGGGGTCATAGTTGCACGTCCATCCCTGTTTTTCCCCAGATTTCCATGCCAGCAGATACCAATGCATAGTATGTGCACAGGCTTGGTTTCCGCTTGCCTTGGGTTTCTCTTGTGACTGTATTCCTGGTGGTGCATGTTTCCCTTCTTTCTTCTATCCTCCCTAGCACCATCAATGGAGCTCCACCAGTTGTTGTTGTAAGTTTATCCTCACTATTTGCTATTGGAGTCCACTTGTTTTGCTTTTCCTTCCTGCGTATTTCTAGTTTGCAATATGGTTTGATCTTATCTTTGACTACACTGTTTCCTACTATGGCTCCCTGTCCCCTATGAGGTCCTTATATATACTCCTTCCTGCGTATAATTCCCGACTACCTGGACAAAATCTCCAGCTTCACCATTACAGTCTCCCAGGACAGTATCTCCAGCTTCACCATTTCTGTCTCCCAGGACAGTATCTCCAGCTTCACCATTTCTGTCTCCCAGGACAGCACCTCCAGCTTCACCATTACTGTCTCCCAGGACAGCACCTCCAGCTTCACCATTACTGTCTCCCAGGACAGCACCTCCAGCTTTACTATTACTGTCTCCCAGGACATCACCTCCAGCCTTACAGTTTGTGACTACATGGCCAGTATCAAGGGCAGTACCATTCAGCCCAGACTTTTTATGCTCCCATCTGTTGTAGAAAGCTTCCAGGTTTTCTATGAAAGCAGCTTTGATGTTGTCCTCTTTTAATACCCTTGTGATTTTTGTCCACAGATTTTCCTCATTTGGGCATACCAAATGAGGTGGGAGAAGGATTTTTCGGAAGGGTATAGAATGTTAACGTTAGGGTTTCTCATGAATCTACGACTTGGGCTGAGTGAGTAAATGGGGGGGGGTTGGAGATTACATACGAGAAGGGGGATTTCAGGGGGACACAGCGGGGTCGCCTCCTGGGGAGGGGTGAGAGTAAGGTGTATGTGGGTATAGAAGGTGTAGATGTGTGGCATAAGTGTATGTAGCATGCAAGTGGGCACAGAAAACAAAGGTGATATCAAGTAATTACATAGTAACGAATGGAGAATTCTGTGTTTGATGTGTCAGGGTCGTCATGACCTTCTTCATGTATTAAGTGTGAATGGTGTCAAGATTATATGTGTAAGACCTTGAAGAGCTTTTGGGCTTCTGTAGAGTGTGCGTTTATAGCCTTTATTGGGCATATTTCATGTGCGATAATTGTATCGCAATGAGAGGTTTTTTAAATTATGTTGTTTGTGTTTAGTGTTGGGGTTTTTTAGCGAGTGTACTGACTTTATTCTAGCATTATATAATGTGCTCATCCAGTTGATGAGAAATGGAACGCTAATGACTTCCATAAATTTGTAATGCCTCGTTAAAAATTTGTAATGGGAGAGTATGGTTTAGTCTCTTACTTTATATAACGGCCTCAGCCGGTGGAAGAGGCTGTATTAATATTTACTAATATTTATTAATATTTATTTAGTATAAGTGTGAGGCTTAGGATTAGGATTTTCCTTTTTTCTTCAATGCTTAAAGTGGGATTGTAGTGAGGCACGTATGTATGGTTTTAGGTAATTCTTATTGTATAGGGGTTAATTTTGGGAAGTGCATGTATTTTTTTTTTTTTTTTTTTTAACTGAGATTGTGATGTGGGTCATTCCTCTGATTATCTACTGTGAAGGTTGTGAACCTTTGTCATATGTCAGTCATAGTATGTTAACTATACAAATCTGAAAGGTTTATATAGTTTATATTTTATATAGTTTATATAGTTATATAGTTTATATTGTTTATATTATAGTAGTATGTATGAGAACCTTCAAAACTAGGGAGGCCAAGCCCATGATGACACTCTTCAGGTCACTTGTTCTATCTAGGCTGGAATATTGCTGCACTCTAACAGCACCTTTCAAGGCAGGTGAAATTGCCGACCTAGAAAATGTACAGAGAACTTTCACGGCGCGCATAACGGAGATAAAACACCTCAATTACTGGGAGCGCTTGAGGTTTCTAAACCTGTATTCCCTGGAACGCAGGAGGGAGAGATACATGATTATATACACCTGGAAAATCCTAGAGGGACTAGTACCGAACTTGCACACGAAAATCACTCACTACGAAAGCAAAAGACTTGGCAGACGATGCACCATCCCCCCAATGAAAAGCAGGGGTGTCACTAGCACGTTAAGAGACCATACAATAAGTGTCAGGGGCCCGAGACTGTTCAACTGCCTCCCAGCACACATAAGGGGGATTACCAACAGACCCCTGGCAGTCTTCAAGCTGGCACTGGACAAGCACCTAAAGTCAGTTCCTGATCAGCCGGGCTGTGGCTCGTACGTTGGTTTGCGTGCAGCCAGCAGCAACAGCCTGGTTGATCAGGCGCTGATCCACCAGGAGGCCTGGTCACAGACCGGGCCGCGGGGGCGTTGACCCCCGAAACTCTCTCCAGGTAAACTCCAGGTATGGAAAAATTTGTGAGTGTATATGGGTAACCTCTTTTATGTCAATGACAATGTGTTGTTAAAACTTGTTAGTGTATGTTGTGTAGGATTGAGGATCCTACTGTACCCATTTTATATCTTTTTATTTAATAGTAAGCTGTAAAGTTTTTAAATAAAATAAAAAAAAAAAAAGAATCAGATACATGATCTATGTCAAGTAAGGCAACAGCGGCACTTCTCCGCTCCATGGAATATTACCCCATTCCAAACTACCATTCCTCCATTTCCCCCCAAACTACTTCTTAAATCACAACCAAAACTTCGCCTTGAAGCCAAACATGAGGCCTTAAGCTGTATTGATAACTTAGTCACACAGCACACACTCTCGCAAATTATTTACGCTGATGGTTCTGTTCACCAATCCACTGGAGTGGAGTGACTTTCATTAGTTTCTTTTTTCTTGAAATACCAGACGTATACTGTGAATTTCATATAACCTGTAGTTCCCAGCGGTCGCAATATTTCACAACGAGAAGCAAATATTACTACAGAAAAAGCGTCCTCTCC
>NW_026504021.1:0-14753 GCF_026875155.1 Cherax quadricarinatus
GTGGTTGAATGCTCTGTTGGTTTACTGCCTCTTGTGCACCATAAAAGTGTTCATGTAGTGTAAGAAGATATCCTTTACACCACACATCGGACCAATGAGTAATTACTTTATTTAACATCTTGAACTTATCACTACACGGCCCTGTTATTGTAACCCTCATCACTTCCCTCGGGATTATCTCTATAGATAGGTTGCAGCTTCTAACCTTCGTCCACATTTTAAGTGAGAGGGAGTCAGGATCTCCGAAATCGGGGAGTGTCACTCATGTATGACAGAGGGCGATTGTTTACCTGATTCCCTGCCTCCACCAACACTGCACGGTATTCCTCCAAATTAATTCTCTTCCTGTGCAGCACCTTACGAAGACATCTTTTCACTGTACCTATCATTCTTTCATACAGTCCTCCCTGGCAAGGGGCTCTGGGAGCAATAAATTTCCAGACACACCCTCGCTGGGTCAAGAAAGACTGAACATCATCACTCTTATTTAATTCCATCAAGTGTTGAGCACCCGCTACAAAATTGGTGGCATTATCTGAGATCATCAATCTCGGACAGGATCTCCTAGCTGCAAATTTCCGGAAAAAGCTGTATGAACTGTTCTGCAGAAAAAGTCCAGAGCCAATTCTAGATGAACAGCCTAGTAGCGTATAAGTAAATAGAATACATACTCCTTCAAGGGAAACACCATCTGAAGTACTGTTAAATGATTGGCCCACTATAGTCCACTCCGGTCACATCAAATGGTTTTGCCAACTGCACGCATTCCTTGGACAATGGTGGAGGACCTGGGTACATGTAGGTTCTGCCATCCACCCGGCGACGTATTACACACGAATTGAAAACCCCCTTTTTACACTTTGCCGTTTTTTGTGGAATCCAAAAGGTTTCCCGAATACAGTTTTAAGGTATCCTGTACCCCTCCATGCATCATGTTATTATGGGCATTAAAGACAATCAAGGTTGTCAGGTTTTGAGTTTTGGGCAGCAAGATAGGGTGCTTAGCATATCCCCCAATTCAGCATTTTGTAACCTGCCTCTGCACCTAATTGCATCATCCTCTAATACAGCCCCAGCTTTTCCCAAATTTTGGGCCTTTCACAATTTTTCCTTCCATCATTAATTTAATCTTTATCCCTGTAGGTTTTTTCTTGTACCCCCTGTAGCCCGTATGAAAACCATTGGGAAGGATAACCTCATTATCAGACAAATTATGGCGTCACTGATATTTATCTCTCGCACTTTATTTCTTATTTAATGGCTAATTTGACACCTACATAAATGGCCATTAATTCAAACTGAGGTAAGGTACATGATTTGATTGGAGCCACCCTGCCTTAGACATAACAAGAGAAATGGCACTATTACATTGAAGGTATAGTGACTGCTCCATATGCAAATGTCGAGCATCGCAAAAAAATGTGAAATTTCATTTTCTCCATCTTGACTGGGCCACATTACGTGGGAACTCCAACATTGGTAATTTTACATATTCACCTATTAGTTCTTCCCACCTTTCAACAAATTCCTCTGGTAGGGATTCATCCCAAGGCACTCTTAAGCTTCCATGCTTCTGTATCAAAAATTTTTCTTTTTGTAAGTGGTGGACCCTAAGCTTGTGGATCGAAGCATTTGAAACTTCCTGGCAAGTAAAGTCTTCTCTTGGTAATTTATTTGGGCTTTGATGTAGTTATTAGACTTTAACGATAAAAAAGTCTCTCCTCTGTGTCGCAAAGTTCAGTCCAGCACATTAATATATTTAGGACATTCAAATCCAGGGTTGTGATCACTTTATTTGAGCCCTTTAGAATGGTTTGAATTACTGTTCCATTCCCTCAGGGGGCATAGTAGCACCTTGCATTATTTCATTAGCCCTTCTATATGTCATTAGTTCCTCTTCAGTAGAGTCACCTACAGGAAATTGTCAACATAAATCTGTTTACCCATTAATCCCACTCAGTGACCACCCTTCCGCTTAAGGGTTGTGCATTTAACGTTGCCTGGAGTAGGTACGGACTAGAGGTAGCACCAACAATACCATCTTGAAGCGAAAAAAGTCTTCAGGGGACTAGTTGGTCACTTGGATTCTCGGGGCCATAAGAACTTGTGCTATCCGGTCAGCCTCACTGCATACTCACTCTCAGGAAAGCTTGTACTTATGTCCTCCGTAATTAAAGGCATATTCTAAACCCTGAAGTTTTTAATTAATATGTTCCCAGTTTTTCCATCAATGACGGAACTGTCATCAACAGTATTCAAATTAGGGTTTTTTTTTTTTTTTCTTTTTTAAAAAACATTTTTTGTTATCCTGGCACTTTAATTAAACACCAATCCTCTGAGGAGTGGTTTAGAATCCTGTTCCTCCGTGATTGTGGCAAATAGTGACACATAAATTGGGGCTGCCTTCGGGAAGGTACCTCCTCTATGTTATTTAATTATTTAACTGCTCATTATTTTAAATCATCGTAAGCAATCAACAGTATCTGCGTTTGTTTGCTCAGTTCAGGGTGCTGGAGCTTTTATTGTCCATACACCTATCCGGTAATCAGTTGGTAGGTCTGGATTGGTTCAGCTTCCACGAATGTCTCAACCTGTATTGTCAGATTTCAAATTTAACATCCTTCTGGTATTGATCTTTAGTAAAGGAAATCACAGGACTTTCTTCATTTACATTGATCAATTGTTGTCCAATTCCCATAATTTACACACTGGTTCAACTTCATTCTCTATTGAAGTATATTTATATTGGGTGATTTTCATGAGTAAGACCTCACCGTACTGTTTCTTATGGCTTACAGATTAGTCATTATTATAAGTACGAGAAGACTGCCATACTCACGTGACCCTCTGTGGGTCTTTGACGGATGGTGACTCCGCATTTCTTTATCATACCCTTTACAAAGGTGGCATAATTGTCACCAACTATCAAAATATCTATTGGTCCCACAGAATCATTATTACACAGAGGTGCCAAAATTTATCTTACGTGAAAGCCTTTCAGTAGCGTTACCAAGCCCTATTGCAGATATTTTCTCTGGGAGTCTATCCACAATTATGGCATTAATACGTTTTCTCTCATTGCCCCAGTCTCGGCTGAGTGGTTGAGGGGAGTAGACGTGTACTGGGGATCTGGACCTACTAATTCACAGGCCTAAAAAATAAACCCCCCCCATTTCTCCCGACTGATAAGTCATCATTAAAACTCCTACTGTTGGAAGACAGCTTCAGTGTTGTGAGAACTCTTATGTGCGAGCTGTGACTAAGGATATACCTAGTCAAACACTGGAAATAGTTTTCCTTTTTTTCTGCAAAGGCCATCCAGGCCTCTGCTTCCCTTGCCTTTCATTTGACCTCAGCCTTTCGCCTCTATCAAACATAGAGTGTGAGGCGAATTTTGCTTGTCCCACTGATACTCGTGACCTCTCAAAATGCTCACAACTCATCGCTTTGCCAACCTGAGGAGGAATAACGCGAATGTGCAGTCTTAAGTGAGTTGGTTAACCCAGGTCACACACTGAAATTCGTCTTTCACTCAAGACACGTGTGATAGAAGTTCTGCAAGCTTGGAGTGTGTAACAATCTCTACGAGTTATTGCAGTGTGTGGTAACTCTTGAGAAGTCTGCCTCAGCCTGTGAACTTGAGCGAGCAATGCATCACACTACCTGAGACTTTCGCCCATATTGTCTATGTGAAGAAAGGCGAATGTGCGTGCTCAGTTAACCTCTGCTGTTCTCCTGTATCCCAACTCTCGTCCTTAAACACAGCCGTTCGCCTTATCAACGACGTATGCAGTGTAGAGGGTATTATTGCTGCCCCGCTGGTACTCGAGTATGTGAGTTCCGCAGTGCTGCAGATTTGTTGTAACTATTTGCATGAGTGGTTACGCTGACTTAGGGACATTGTGCTACCTTCAGTTACCTACGTAGGTCTTAAAATGTGGAGGAATGTCTGGCCTGCTGGTGTGACCTTGAAAATGGCACTATAAGACCCGCAAGACATTACACCCTTACTGCGTGTGTATAGAGAGGTGAATGTCCCTTTCCTCGACTTTCCTATCACCGGTTTCCTTAACTAATCGCCATTAACACTACATATGGGATAAGGGCGAGTTTAGCTGATTCAGGCCAAACAGCGCTCCAAGCAGCCGTGAAGGCCACGACTTACATATGTTCTGACTGAATCCAGAATGCCTATGTGAACGTTCTACAGTGTTCCGGCCGTTCCTTCGGTTGTTTGAAAACTAGTTCTTATGTAGTGAAAATTTGTGTTATCAGCACGAGTGCTAGATGTGTTAAGTGCTGCAGGTTGCGGTTAACAAGTAGACAGGGTTGGTAACTCTCGAGACGACTGTGGGGCCCAGTGAATGACCTTGAAATTGCTCTGCGAACTGCAGGCCACTACCCCATATGCCTGTGTTCTTAGCGAGGATGAATATCTTATCTTGTTCCCTTCTCCTTCATCGATTTGGAACTCAGCGTTTCGCCTCAATTTGCTAGTGTCTCAGAGCGGTTTTTTTTTTTTTGCCAGGAACCACATGGGTGCTTGAGTGCCCGTGTCCTCTGTGCCGCACTACCGCTTCATCTTGCGAGTGTCTAAAAATAACAAAAAGGCACAATACCGTGATGGATCGATACCCATTGACTTTGGCAATGGTCAAGTCGGACCGAAACGTCGTCGTATGCTTTCTCTCTTTTATGTGCGGGTTATTTGTGTATTGCGAGAGTGTCACCTGTGTGCCTGCCTGCTCTGCCTGCTGCAAGAGGTGTCGGGTGGTTGAGCGGGCTTGGTGAGCCACAGTCAAGCAAGCTTGAGGGCAGCAACTAAAAGCTAGCCAGAACAAGCTAAGGGCAACCTGCAGTAAAGCTGTCCTAGGGCCCAGCCATGTCTGTATACGTTCTGGCAGTGTTGCTGGCAATCCAGTCGTTTACGGTAGTGGCTGAGAACAATTATGTAACGAGCATTGCAGTGCTGACATCTTTGAGTGGGACATGCCAGAGGTTCACTTTTAAAACATGTATGCTTGTCGGTGATTGGCTGGTACACAGTGAACATTCATCTGTCATACGTGTGTAGACGTGTTAAGTGCTGCTTTCCCCAACAGTTAATTGTCACTTGTAAGCCTGTATTAAGACTTAAAAGGCCTCAGAGTGTACCCTTCAGGTGTATTGACTCCTTACAATTTGTTTAAATCAGTGTAATACTGCTCTGCTCAGTGTAACTGAATATTAATACGGTTACATAATTATGTTGCTTGTCTAGCTGTCATTGCTGTGTTTTCTAATACATTTTTCTCGTTCTGACTGAATACTTTATGCTATTCCCAGTAATTATTTCAAATTGCAGTGTTCATCTGTGATGTGTGTGTGTAACTTATGCTTGTATTGTTACTGTGAACAGCTTTCACTGCTGGCATAATGTTCAGTTTCATGAAATACTTTCTTACTTGAGTAATTCGGTTACCTTTCAACTGTGTGAAGCAAGAGTCAGCCTGTATTAACATCTATGTTCCTTGCCATCTCATCTAGTGGGTCATAGCGCCTAGTTAAAATTGTAATAGTAACAATTTTGCAATCATATATACTTCTAGTTATACATTGTGTAAATTGTTTTAGAACTATTGAATTAACTGGATTGTAGTTGTTTAACTTTGATACACCAACTTAATGACTGCAGAACACGCACTGGACACATAATAAACACATTTAAAACGCTGGTAACTCAGTTGCTGGGCCTAGTGTGTGACCGTGAGAAGTTGAGTGTGTTTAATACGACAGTGTGTACCACTCTCACCTATATGGCTACATCAACAAAAGGGTATTCTAAGTGATTAAAAAAGTGTACACTTGTGTACTTGGAACACTTGTCATACATAGTAATGCGTGGTCAAGTGAGATTGTTTAGGTACTGGTTCATCTATCTACAGCTGCACACTTATGCTTGCATACATGTATAACTTAGTATCGGTTGTGAGTATCAGGATGGACCAATGCAAGTCAACCAGAGTGATTTATCTCCATTGTCATGGTAACATCACTAATTTTTTTTTGTTTTTTTTTTTTTTTTTTTTTAGTATTCTGTTTCAATCTTGGGTTGGGATAAAGAGGTTGTCTTCAGCATTCATTGAGATGTCTGATTTATTCTTATTTCAGTGAGGTACATTAGGTGGCAGTAGCTGAAACTATCTCCAAGATGGAAGTTATCATTTTGACCTCATGTTTAAGTGATGTAGTCAGAATTCTAATTTTTTGATCAATATTACCTACTTTCTCTCTTCTTCTCTCTCCTCTCTCTCTCTCTCTCTCTCTCTCTCTCTCTCTCTCTCTCTCTCTCTCACTCTGTTCATCTTTGTAATTTGTGATATGGTGTAAGACCTCGCCTGTACCATCAATTATATCATTATAATGTACCATATTATTAACACACTTTCAGGGTATCTGAGTGTGTTTTTGGGTGGGGTGTGTGTCGTATTGAGTGGTGGTGGTCTGGGTTTGAGTATGGTTGGAGGTTGTTCATTGAACTTGAGCACTTGTGTCTTGTGATTCTATTTTGGACTTCTGAACTTTGTAGTGAAGATTTGTCTTGATAAGCTATAAGGGAAACACAAGAATCATCACTGGCAAAACATGGCAACTGTCATAGAGGAACTTTTTCTGCATGGTGATGGAAATGATGATAGCTTCCAGACCTCTTTAAAAGTAAACAAAGAGAAAATAAAGTGAGAAAGGGCTAGAGGTCGGACGTAGGTCAGACTCATACTTGACTCGTATCACATGTGATATATAAACGTCCTTGGTGCACAGAGCTGCAAGAAGTCTTTCTTCAAAGGAAGAATGTGTTATAGCTGAACTTCCCTGACAACACCTCCGCTGCTGTAAGTGTGCCATGGCTAATGGAAGCTGTAAACAAGCATCTCACTCAAGGATCCAATTTAGGAAAACTCACACAACTTTGTGATTTGTGGAACTGAACTGAAGAGCTGATTCAATAGATCCTACTTAGTACACTTATGGGTTATTAAGTGCCTCGGACTCAATCAGACAATACAACACTTAAAAAATGGGTCAGTATCATAATCTTTGGATTACCCTATCTGCATGGACCATCCATCGACTTAAGTGGCATATCATCGAGCCTAAAAGACTTTAAAGGAAAAATCCCAAATTAATTGCCGTTGGGTGGGGTCTGTGCCCCTCCCCCGGAATATCTGGGTGCATGGTTTCGTTTCCTAAACATCGAAGTGTTGTAACTACCCCTTAAAAAATAACGTAGGTGTTAAATGCCAGCACTATGGCCATGTTTGCAGTAGGACTGTGGAATATACTTCTTGGTGTGGTACGTGTGCTGGGAACATTCCATAGAGAATGTACAGTAGGCCCGGACAGACAAAAATTTTAAATGTATTAACTGTAATGAAGTTGGGGTTAAGTTTCCCACAAGGACTGCAGTCAGAACAAACCTTCGAGGTAAACTGATAACAGTCCTTTAATTGGTAACTGAGGATGGGGCATCCAGTCTCACAGCCAGACTGAGATGAAACCTCTGCAAAAGTGTGCAAGAAACCCACCTCACTGCAAACAATTCTGGTGATACCAGAAATGCCAATCACACACCCAGCTGTGGGAGGAAGCTAGCCTTCCCTGCTAGCACATATGGAACTAGGGTATGCCACTACAGATACCTATGGCTACCACCTGAATATGGGGATGAGTTTGTCATTTCTCCCAATACACACACTACAACAGTCAGACGGACACCACACAGGTAACCTCCCGGAAATTGGAGATGAGTCAGAATGCACAGGACTACTGCATGAATGATGAAACAGAGAACACTAATGTAACCATGGTACTGTTACACGGTGATAGAGTGTTAAGGAAGCACTACCCAGAAGTGCATCTCCGGAGAGGCATTGGTTTTGGCTGACCTTCCTTCATATTATAACAAATTTCAAGAAAAAAAAATTGAGCATCTGAACAGATCCTGACAAGTTTAAATAAATATATGTAATCAGGATGATGCTCTTGAGCAATGGTGATGATGTAAAAGTGCAAGCAATCCTACGTTCAGCTTCAGCAATTTGGAGAAAAGAAGCCCATAACTCTTGCCTTAAAAAATTGCCTTATAAAACTGGCTGCCAAAATGCAGAAAAAATGTTAAAAATAAAGGTTCTGAAGATAAAGACGTACAAACTATGCTATTTGCTCTTAATGTCTGCTCACTGCAGTCAAAGGCATAATTAGTTTTTACCATTTATGAGCAAGAGATTGTTATAACTCACTACAATGTATAATTACAAAATCTTTTTCATGGAACATTGCTTCATCAGGAAGGTTGTTGCCTGGACTTAAATCAATAAAAAATTAGTTTTATTGCAACCAAGAATATTGTTGTCATCTGTTTGAGGAATGTAGATCTGAAAGATGGAGCACCTCCACACAAACTTGCCTGGATATGCAGCTTATACCTAAGGTCAACAACTGTTGTGTGATTATGTCAGAAAAGTTGGCCACATTCACTCCTTTCCTTGCAGAGTACGAGCGTTAACTGAGTATAATGGTGTCAAGTGTTTGCAGGCGATTTTGCATAAACATTTTTAATCTCTAAGCCCCAGGCGAACCAGGCCTTCGACCTGACTGATGCTTTTACCAGATCGCATCAATAGTGAACCTACATCATTCTTGGAGATTTTAATGCCTGCCTAAAGAATATTGGTGGGTCTATTTACAAACACAATGGAATAAAACTAGTGAGATTGCTGAATGTGCATGATAATGTTCAGAATTGTGGGCACTACTGAGCCTACTCACATATATGGTGCATAACACCGATCTGTTCTTGGATTTAATTACATCATATACGCATGCATGACTCTGTCATAGTTGATGATCTTCTATCTGTTCACTTCCCAAACTAAAACTGTCTGTCAATCTTGTCACATCTCAGAATCAAGGAGTAAATACAGAAGGGAGGAGGAAAACTTATTCCAAACCAGAACACGAGACAACTTTTTAACCACTTGGGATCAATGGGATAAGAAAAATTACGAGCCCACTGGCACACAAAAATTTAATGAAGATTTACATGTACCACTATTGATGAGTGTTTCACAGATCAAGTGGGCGGCAGATAGGAAACAAGACCCACCTATAAATACAATAAAAAACATGTAAATACTATAATGATCCACCAGCCTGCGATCTAACACATTGAGCTAGGGGATTGGGTATTAAAGCATACCGTGAATGTTGAACCAGACCTGCTACAGAACGTTCCAAGCTGCACTAACAAATGCAAGGAATAGAAAGGAAGAACTTAGGCAAACAGGGATGGGCGGAACAGTTTGTTAGTGGATTAAATAGGTCCACCCCTTTGAGTTTGGTTTGGGAAGGTATAAATAAATAACCAGGAAAAGACTGGCAAGTTGCTCATCCCTTTCTCTTGAAAAAGCAAATGACTCATAAATGACTGGGCCCAAAACATCCGGCATGAAAAGCCTTCCATCTCCATATTAGAAAAAATTTAGTTGAGTACTTTCGAAGAAATGTTGAAATGATTAATTTTATGAGCCAAAATATTGATGAGGTGATCTGCTCTTTACGAGTATGAATTAGATAATGCATTATCAAAGGTCGATCCAATGCTCCTGGAGAGGATGGTATAACTTGATATTCTCAGAACTCTAAGGCACGTGCCTGATAACCCGTTGTTGGCACTGTATATTCTCAGTTACATTGAGGGCGTTCTTCCTACTTCCTGGACCTATAGTCTCATTTTGCCTATCCCTAAGGCCCAACAGCCTGATACATTTAGGGCCGAATCTCCTTAACTAGTTGTCTTTGCCAAAACTTTTCGAAAGAATGATGCTTAAATGATTTGTACTACAGAATCAGACATCAACTTTCCCCTACCTCTATGGGGTTCATGAAATGGTAAAAAGTGTGCAGAATTTATTTCCACATTTCTAACTGCACACACCTCTTACTAGTTTTACCACTTTTCTTGATCTAAAATCTGCATTTGATATTGCAAACAGAACAGTTATAACTTACGTGAACTAGCCAAAATGAATATTGGTGGTCTCTAGCATTACTCTGCTGGGATAATAGGATACCTGTAAATAGAGTATCCTCTGCCTTTCCAAGGCTTCAGAAGTGTTCTAAAGAATGTCTTTTGGACTCACCGCAGGGAGGAGTTCTTAGGTCCCTGCTATTTATAATATGATTAATGCTCTCCTATAATGCTCTACCTGCCTCACCTAAACATATAGTATAGCTATGCTGATGATAATCGGATCCATACAACAGGGAATAGAAGATGAATACCATTTCTTAATGAAGTTCAAGCAATTTGTAAACGACTAGGCATCAATAATATCTTCTCTAAAACAAGGATATTTAACAAGCAATCGACATCCCCCACCATCTATTGAGGGTGAAATCATTAGTACGTTAAAACTTACAGATATCTTGGTGTAGTATGTACCCTTTAACCATAATCCACTATACCACATAACTAATACAGAAATGCAAAGCTTGGCTAAATGCTCTCAAAAGCTGTTGCTGGCTAAAATCCCAACTATGGTGCTATGTGAGAATCGTGAGAATGATGTACATAGCCTATGTTGGGTCTTAATTGATTATGCTGCTCCCATGTTGATATGACTTAGAGAAGTTCTCCCGACCTTGAGAGTTAATGCAAATGAAGTCTCAGGACTATTCTTCGACGGTCCCAAGTATTACAAAAGTCTTAACATGAGGAAAGGAGCTTGGTTATTTCTAGAATCTGTGATAGGATTGTTGAAATTTAACACTGTACTCGGTTTTAGAATGTTGGAAACGAACCAGAACACTGTCACAGTGAATCTTACAAGTGTCTGGAGGTAAAATACACTCAGATCTAAAATGGATTGTGAAGAAAAGTGCAATTGCCATTAAGTTTTATAACCTGCATGAACTGTATCACTGTAGGCAACAAGAGCATTTCACCCCTCCAGGGAAGTTTGGGTGTTTCATTTTATATCACATACCTACAAGTCCTCCCAAGAAGCTCATTGCTAGATCCCTTCCTATAAATCTCTTGTTAGTGCTTTCTGCTCAGAAGAAAATTTTTTCGCCTAGCTTGTAGTAATAAGTTATCAATGTTATTTACACTGATGGATCTAAACAGGAGTCTTCTGGAGGGCTGCATCTGCTCTTTGTTGGCCACTCCCTAGTTAAGAACGAATAAAATTGTTTGAGTTAGGCTTAAGAATTAACAACTGGGCCCGTTCTACCACTGCAAACTGAATTAGTTTGCATTCCTAAATGGCCTAAAAGCTTATCCTATGCCTCATGAGCTTGACTCTATCATCATTACTGAATTCCCTATGTCATCATGAAGGCTTGGCTATATATTATGGACTCCAACAACATGCTTCATTGGGGAAGCCAGGTATAAGATACTCAAAAAATTAGGGACAAAGGAATTAATGTACATTGCTATGGATCCCATCACACTTTGGATTACTCCTTCATGATAAAGTTGATATGTTAGCCAAGAAGAGTATCCAGAAGGAGAACGTTAGGGAATATAACATTTGGTATAACTGTGTATAGCATTAGGAATAATTTTCGGAGGAGAGAAGTATATAAATGAAGATGATTGTTAGAGGAATGCAGAGTTAGAAGCCTGAGTTGATCTATAACCCACTATGATAACATGAAAGTAGAGAGTATGTTTATGGAGCAATTGCATGTGAACAGACGAGACTGAGTTGTAGTGGCCCAGGCCTTAGGCTTGGTTACTTGTACTTCTGGCAGTTTGGGGAGACTAAAGAGGATCGGATCAAAATCTAATGTAAATTATGTGATCAGGCATATGGTCACTACTCTTGTCAACTATATGTGCTTAATAGTCCACTTGTATTGAGGAATTCAGAGACAGACAGTATAATAACTATTGTGACATGTTCAAGATATCTTATTATTGTAAATAAGATACCAGATATACTAAGAAATTTCCTAAATTTGCTTGTACAGATAAGTGTTCTATTTGATATGTAGATATAAATCCATAGTAGTCCTGTTAACCCTTTGGGCCTAGGTCCTAGGCTTTTGTGTATCCAATGCTCTCGCGCTACCGTCACAGGAGGGTTTTGGGGTGCACAATAACTAGCCACTTCGGTGGCAAGAAATCTAAAATCTAATCTCATTGCCCTATTTCCACCTTTCTCATGCACACACCTTTCTAGTTTTCCACTTTTCTTGATCTATAAATCTTGATTTGATATTGCGAACAGAAGTTATATACATGAACTCTGCAAAACTGAATATTGGTGGTCGCTTATCATGTGGTAATAGGATACCTGCAATAGATTATCCTCTGTCCCTTTTACCATGGATTTCAGAAGTGATTCTAATGAAAATGTCTTAGGACACCGCAGGGAGGAGTTTTAATTATTCATGCTATTTAATATTCTGATATTGATCTCAAAATGCTCTACCTGCTCTCACCTAACATATAGCTATAAGCTATGTGATGATATCATGATCCATACAACAGGGCATAAGAAGATGAATACCATTCTTTTAATGAAGTTCAAGCAATTTGTAATGACTAGGGAACTCTATAAATATCTTCCTCTAAAATAAAGTATTACAAGCAAATGACATCCCCACCCATATACTTTGCAGGGTGAAATCATTAGCTACGTTTTACAACTTACAGATATCTTTGTGTAAGATGTACCTTTAACAAATCCACTTATACCACAACTAAACAGAAATGCAAGCTCGGCTAATGGTCTCAAAGTGTTGCTGGCTACAATCCCAACTATGGTGCATAATGTGAGAATGATTGAAGATTGATGTACATAGCTTATGTTAGGTCCTTAATTGATTATGCTGCTCCCATGTTGATATGAGCTAGAGAAAGTTCTCTCCGACCCTTGGAGTTAATGCAAAATGAAGCTCTCAGGATTATTCTTGGCTGTCCCAGATCTACAAAAGTTCTTAACAAGGAAGGACTTGGTATTTCTAGTATCAGTGATAGGATTGTTGAAATTTACACTGTACTCGGTATTAGAATGTTGAGAAACGAACCAGACACTGTCACAGTGAATCTTACCAAGTGTCTAGAGGTAAATACACACAGATCTAAATGGATTGTGAAAACGTGCAATTGCATTAAGTTTTATAACCTGCATGAAAATGTATCACTGTAGGCAACAAGAGCATTTCACCCCTCCATGGAAGATGTGTTCATTTAATATCACATACCTACAAGTCCCTCCCAAGAAGCTCATTGCTAGTAATCCCTTCCTTAAATCTCTTGTTACAGCAACTGCTCAAGAAGAAATTTCTCACCTAGCTGGTAGTAACAAGTTATCACAAGTTATATACACTGATGGATCTAAACAGGAGTCTTCTGGCAGGGCTGCATCTGCTCTTGTTGCCACCTCCCTAGTTAAGAACGATAATAAATTTGTTGAGTTAGGCATAAGAATTAACAACTGGGCGTCTACACTGCAAACTGAATTGTTTGCAATCCTAATGGCGCTAAAGCTAACCTATGACACTGAGCTTGACTCTATCATCATTACTGATTCTATGTCATCATTGAAGGCTCTTGGCTCATATAATGACTCCAACAACATGCTCATTGGGGAAGCCAGGTATAGATACTCAAAAATTAGGACAAAGGAATTAATGTACAATTGCTATGGATCCCATCACACATTGGATTACTCCTTCATGATAAAGTTGATATGTTAGCCAAGAAGAGTATCCAGAAGGAGAACGTAGAATATAACATTGGTATAACTGTGTCTAGCATTAGGAATAATATTAGGAGAGAAGTAAATAATGAAGATGATTGTTATAGGAATGCAGTTAGAAGCCTGAGTAGATCTATAACCCACATGATAACATGAACGTAGATAAGTATGTTTAATGGAGCAACTTGCAATGTGAACAGACTGACTGATGTTGTAGTGGCCAGGCTTAGGCTTGGTTACAAGTACTTCTGGCAGTTTGGGAGACACACAGATGATGATCAAACTAAATGTAAATTATGTGATCAGGCATATGGTCACTCTCTTGAACACTATGTGCTTAATTGTCCACTTATTGAGGAATACAGAGACAGACAGTATAATAACCTATGTGACATGTCAAGATATCTTATTAATGAAAATAAGATACCAGATATACTAAGCAAATTTCCTAAATTTGCTTGTAACAGATAAGTGAACTATAGATATGTAGATATAAATCCATATGTATTCCTGTTAACCCTTTGGGGCCTAGTTCCTAGGCCTTTTGTGTATCCATATGCTCTCGCGCTACCGTCCACAGGATGGATATGGGGTGCACAATAAACTAGCCACTTCGGTGGCAAAATCTAAAATCTAATCTCATTGCCCTATTTCCACCTTTCTCACTGCACACACCTCTACTAGTTTTACCACTTTTCTTGATCTAAAATCTGCATTTGATATTGCGAACAGAACCGTTATACTACATGAACTAGCCAAAATGAATATTGGTGGTAGCTTACTCTGCTGGATAATAGGATACCTGTCAAATAGAGTATCCTCTGTCCTTTACCAAGGCTTCAGAAGTGATTCTAAAGAAATGTCTTTAGGTACACCGCAGGGAGGAGTTCTTATTCCCATGCTATTTAATATTCTGATTAATGCTCTCCTAAATGCTCTACCTGCCTCACCTAAACATATAGCTATAAGCTATGCTGAGATATCATGATCCAAACCAAA
>NW_026504028.1:0-14895 GCF_026875155.1 Cherax quadricarinatus
CAAACTTTTTCCCCCGATAATTAACGGCGCTGTATTAGTTTTCTTCTCCCAGATATTTTGCTTATATCCCTGTGACTATAGGTTTTGGAATGGGGTTATGCGAGGAAAAAAAAGCAAGTAATTACTTTTTCTTAAGTATATTTACAGAAAACACGAGATTTTCAGCAACTGTAAGACCAATTGGAAGGCCTTGAGTGATCTTAAGTAACACTATATGTTGGACATATTCGTAGTTTCAGTGTCTGCTAGGCTTTCTAGTAAGGGTTATGGTGTAGCTTCCTGGTAGCAACTTCTCTAGTGTTGGGCTGGGGTGAAGTAAGGTGTTTCTCCCTCGACTCCTCTCCTGACAAGGTACGTGGAAACTAACAGTGAACTTGTTTTTCCATGTCTAAGTTGTTTATTTTATGTACTTATTGCTTGCCAGTGATGATTTATTGTAGTGCAAAATTTCGCCTTCAGCGACTTGTATACTTTTCTAGTAACCATCTAGTAGCCTATGTGCTTCTTCGTCAGTTTTAGCTGCGGTTTACTTAGCAACAGAAGACGCTGGGTTATTTGGAGCATACTAGAAACCAGCCGACTTATTACGGAAACCGTGTTGGGCCTCGGCGTTCACTAATGGACTATATTGCTATTGTGATCCGTGAAGTAACTATTATCGTCGTGATCTGTTGTCTACCTAACCAACGTCACGGTGAACGCATGGGTCAGTTTTCACCATCTACATGTCACTACGTCTCTTGTGTTTATCTATAATTATCTTTATAATTTCTTTCATTTTCTTTTCCTGATTTTAATGTTCATAAAAAATTTATTAATGAAAGTAATTTTTGTACAGGGAACCTGTTTCTTAAACTGTCCACATCTACGTTTGTCTGTTTCTCTCTCTCTCTCTCTCTCTCTCTCTCTCTCTCTCTCTCTCTCTCTCTCTCTCCTCTCCTCTGTCTCTCTCTCTCTCTCTCTCTCTCTCTCTCTCTCTCTCTCATCTAATATAACTTTCCATTTTCTCCCTCCCTTCGCCCCTTCCTCCTCTAATCACACTATCAGTTCCCGTCTCCGTTTCTTCTTTCTCCCCCCTCTCCCCGCCTTCCCTCACCTGTATCCTGACATTCAACAGAGAAAATTAGGGTGATAGAGTATTTGGCTGCGTGACCAAGGAGACTGCCTTAGCTCCAGTGTTCCCTTTCTACGTTGTTCCTCTCACTAATCTTGTTGAATATCTTGAGAAGTGTTACGTTGTGGCATGCATTTTGCTCTGTGTAAGGCCACCGAGAATACAGATTGTAATCCCAGTAAATTGCTCACTGTGATTCACTATTGAACATTTTACTAGAGAACTCTATCTAACCAATTATTAATACACTTGGACGATTATCGTCTTATTTTTACCAAATACCTTTGTTGATGAATGGTTCAGAGAACCGACATGTGTTTAAATTGGACACCATGTGCACTCTTGGGTATCTTTATTGAGGAAACGTTTCGCCACACAGTGTGCTTCATCAGTCCCATACGTAGGCGAAACTGAAGAACAGGAGGAGAATGATCGGTAATCAGTCCCTCACCCCTTGAGTAGATTGGTTCCAGTCCATCAATTCTTGATAGAATACGGCATATGACGAGGACAACGCAGATTATAATAACCGATATTGGCACGCGAGAGGTGCTCAGCAGTCATAGGTGGTGTCACATTTGTTCAATGTGGAGTAGGAGGGTGATGGATTGGTGAGGATGTGATGGACTGGTTGAGTGAGGGTGATGGACTCTGGTGGTGAGGCGGTGATGGACTGGTGGTGAGGGGTGAAGGGACTGGTGGTGAGGGTGATGGACTTGTGGTGCAGAGTGATGGACCTGGTGCGTGAGAGTGATGGACTGGTAGGGGAGCGGTGATGGACCTGGGTCGTGATGAGGGTGATGGACTTGCCTGGGAGAGTGATGGAGGTCGGTGGTGAGGGTGATGGGCTAGTGGTGAGGGTGATGGATGTTGGTGAGGGGGTGTGTATGTAGTAGAGCAGGGTGAAGGACTGTGGTCTCAGAAGGCATCTTGTGTCCCTCAGATGAACTCCCTTCCACACTTCCCTTCCTGGTTTGACTGGACTGGTTTTGAGGGTGATGCGTGGGTTTTGAGGGTGATGGACTCTTGCTGAGGCGTGATGATGGATCTGGTGGTGAGGGTGATGGACTGATAGTGAGAGTGATGTACTGGTGATGTGGGTGATGCGTGTGTGTGTGGGTGTGGTGTGTGTGATGTGTGTGTGTGTGTGTGTGCTGTGTGTAGTGGGTGTGTGTGTGTGTGTGTGTGTATGTTTCCTTCCCTAGTTTCATGTCTCCAGAGTCCATCTGCGGGGCCCTCAGATGAACTCCCTTAAACATCCCTTGTTGGTCATGGAACTCGGTGGTGATGGTGATGGACTGGTGGTGCAGGGTGATGCGTCTAGGTGGTGAGTGTGATGGACTGGGTTGGTGGTGAGGGTGATGAATGTGTGTGAGCATGATGGATGGTGGTGTGGGTGATGGTCTGTTGTGGTGAGCGGTGATGAGTCTGGTGGTGTGGGTAACGGACTGTGGGTAGTGGGTGTGACTGGTGGTGAGCGGTGCATTGGATGGTGGTGAGGGTGATGGTCTGGTGATGAGGGTGATGGTCTGGTGGTGAGGGTGATGGACTAGTGTGTGGGTGGACTGGTTGGTGAGGGTGATGGACTGATGGTTGATGGACTGGCTGGTGAGGGTGATGGGATGGTGGTGAGGGTGATGGACTGGTGGGGGGGGTGATGTTCTAGTGGGGAGGGTGATGGTCTGGTGAGTGAGGGTGATGGACTGGTGGGGAGGGTGAAGGACTGTGTGTTCTAGAAGTTCCATCTGTTGTCCCCTCGGATGAACTCCCTTCCACACTTCCCTTGCCTGTTGATGGTCTTGTGGTGGAATGGTGATGGACTGGTGTTGAGGTGTGATGGATGAGTTGGCGCGATGATGGTTAGTGTGGAGGGTTGCATGGACTGGTGGTGAGGGGTGATGGACTGGGGGGTTCTTTATCACCCCGCCCCCCCCCCCCGCGGGGGGGGGATGGAATGGGTGGGGAGGGTGATGGTCTGTGGGAGGGTGATGGTCTGGTTGGTGGAGTGATGGACTGGTGGGTGGTGTAATGGACTGGTTGGGTAGGGTGATGGACTGCTTCCGAAGTACCATCTGTGTCCCGCTAGATGAAACTTTCTTCCTCATTCCCTTGTTGGTGATGGTCTGTTGGTGAGGTGTGCATGGAACTGATGGTGAGGGGTTGATGTTTTGGTTGCTGAGGGTGATGGACTGGTGGTGAGGGTGAGGACTAGTGGTTAGGTGATGGGCTGGTGGTGTAGGGTATGGACTGGGGCTCTTGGGGTGATGGATGTGCGGGAGGAGATGGTCCTTGGTGGGGAGAGGGTGGATGGTTTCTGGTGGTGTGGGTGATGGAACTGGTGGTGAGTGTGATTGGACTGGTAGGAGGGTGAAGGACTGTGCTTCCAGAAGTCCTTCAGTGTCCCTCAGATGAACTCCCTTCACACTTCTTTGTTGGTGAGGGACTGGTGGTGAGGGTGTTGGACGCGGTGGTTGAGGGTGATGGGACGGTGGTGGAGTGATGGATCTGGTGGGTGAGAGTGATGGACATGGTGGTCGGGGTGACTGACTGGTGTTTGGGAGGGTCATGTCTATAATTCCAGGAAGTCCTTCTGTGTCCCCTCAGATGAACTCCATTCCACTTTCCCTTGCTGGTGATGGGGGGACTGGTGGTGAGGGTGGTGATGAGACTGTTGCTGCTGGTGATGACTGGTGGTTGAAGGGTGATGAACTGGTGGTGGGGGGGGGAGGGGTGGTTGATGGACTGGTGGTGGGGTGATTAATCTGGTGGTGAGGGTCAGGACTATGGCTTCAGAAGTCCTTCTGTGTGTCCCTCAGATGAACTCCCTTCCAACTACTCCCTTGTGGGTTAAGGACTGGTGGTGAGGGTGATGGGGTCTGGTGGTGTTGAGGGAGATGATCTGGTGAGTGAGGGTCAAAGGATAGCTTCAGGAAGTCCTTCTGTGTCCCCTCAGATGAACTCCCTTCCACACCTCCCTTGTGGTTATGGACTCGGTGGTGAGGGTATGGTTGGTTGGTGACGGGAGATGGACTGGTGGTGGTTGTTGTGTGCTTAGTTCCCTAGTCTCCATGTCTCCAGAAGTCCATCTGCGGGCCCTTCTGATGAACTCCCTTCACACTTCTTTTGTTGGTGATGGTGTTGTGGTGTGGGTGATTGTCTGGTGTTGAGGGGGTGATGGTCTGGTGGATGAGGGTTGATCGGTTCTGTGGTGAGAGTGTGGTTGGTGGTGAGGGTGATGGACTTGTGGTGATGACTAGTGGTGAAGGTGGTGACTGGTGGTGAGGGTGATGGAACGATCTCTGGACTGGTACTGTGGTGTTGGACTGGTGTGTGAGGGTGATGGACTGGTCACTGGTGTGGAAGATGGATTGTGGGTGGTTAGGGATGATGGACTGGTGGTGAGGAGATGGGACTGGTTGGATGGTGGTGGTGCGTGGTGGTGTGTGTGGGTGTTAGTGCTTTGCGTTCCCTTGATCTCTGTAGAGACCAGGAAGTCCTTCTTCGAGGCCCTAGATGAACTTCCACTTCCTCACTTTCCCCAGGTTCAGCAGAGTGTTGGCCCCTCCCAGTGTCCTTTCTGGATGTTATTAACTGTCTTGTTACCTGGGTCTATGATCGAGACGTCCAGGTTGGTGGAATTACAGGAGGGGGGACACAGAAATCTGCGTCCTTAATTACACCCACCAAGACAGCATGGAACGTAGAACCAGCCAGACGAGGACTGAGCTGACTCCAACACGGACACCATCAGCTGAGGTTACTGATATGAAATCTCGGACTTCTATTTATGTTTCATATCGTGTTTGTTTAATTTCTTTTGTTTTTTACTAATATTATCGTACTGTGTTTATAATATTGTCCAATATGTTTCATCAAAACAAGCACATTTATGTAACTTTGCATGAAGCACAACACACCACACACCCGCACACACACACCACACACACACAAACACATACACATACACTCATACACACACACACCACACACACACAACACATACACTTGAACACACACACACATACACATACGCCACACTCACATACACACACACACACCACACACACCACACACCATCATACACTCACACACATACACACCCACACACCCACACACACATAACATAACATACACACACACAACATACACACACACACATTACACATACACATACACACACACACACACATACACACGCACCATATACACATACACCACACACACATACACCCACCACATACACAACACACCACACATACACATACACACATCACACACACATACACACCACACACACACATACACATTTACGCACACACACACACCCATTACACATAACATACACCACACATACACACACAAATACAATACACACACACACATTAGCACACACACACACACCACATACAAATACTAACACACACACACCACACACACACAAATAGACTCACACCACACACACACACACACGACACATACACACACACGCACACACAATTACACAGACAACTACCACACTCACACACATACACTTAACACATACACACACACACAAACAATACACTTACACACCACACATACACATTTACGACACAACACATACATACACACACACACCACTCACACACACACACACTACACAACACACATACATTACACACACCACACTCACACATACACATACACATACACACACACACATAAACCACACACACACAATACACAACACACGACCATACACACACACAAATTACAACATACACACACACATACACATACACAACACACACACACACACATAATCACACACCCCACACAGGGATCAAGGGTCCACAAACTGGAAGCTGGTAGTCGCAGACGAGTTACCAGGGACGTTAGGAATTATTTCTTCAGTCAATAGTAGTTGTCAGCAAGTGGAATAGCCTAGCAAGTGAAGTAGTGGCGGAGGCAGGAACCATTACTTAGTTTCAAGAAGGAGTATGACAAAGCTCTGGAAGCAGAGAGATGAGGGATCCGAAGCAGATCAGTGATAGAGGTACGGGTACAGGCAGCTGAGTTCGACCCTTCAACCTCAATTGAGTGAGTAAAATTAGGTGAGTACACAACATACATAGCACACACACCACACTGGCACACACACACACACACAACAGACACACACCACCACACTACCAACACACACACACACACTTACATACAGCACACACACACACCACAGAGCTATCACAGGCAGCACACACACACCACAGGCACGCACACACAGGCACACACTGGCTCACAGGACAAACACAGGGCACAACACACGCACACTCACAGACACACACACAAACACACATACACAGGCTCCCACACACACACAGGCACACACACAGGACACACAGGCACACACAGGCACAGACCACACACAACACACACACACACACACACACACACACACACACACACACACACAAACTTGAAGATACATAATACTTTGTCACACTCTACGATACTGTAAACTCTAAGTCTCACGTTTACGTTTCATTTCTTATATTGTAAAATTATGTCACTCAGCGTGCACTCATTTCCATGCACATATTTGCACTGTCTCACACGGATGTTAGAATTAATTATATTACACAGACAATGATGGGCAGATACGGAAATAGTTAAGTACAGATAGTAATAGAATTTTGAAAAAATGGGACTGAGAGTGCAAAATGTATATTTGCACATCGACTTTCTATTGGTATAGTTACAGGCATATGCTTTAGTTTAAGTTCAGTATGTATGTAGTATATAGTAAAGGTATATATAGATATCTTAATTATAAATGGGAATTTATAAAGAAGTGACAATTGACAAAAACTTATTTTAGATACAGCAAGAAATACACTTATGAATTATCTTATGGAAGATAAGAATTAATCAGAAATATAAGGAAGTCTCACTGTTTGGAAGTTTTTTATGTATAAAGTATAAGACACAAGTGCAACTAATGCGACATTTATTGTGGCAACGTTTCGCTCTCAAGGAGCTTTGTCAGCCGTTATTTCTTGACAAAGCTCCTGGAGAGCGAAACGTCTTGCCACAAATTTAAAAATGTCACATTATTTGCACTTGTGTCCTTTTACTTTACATATTGTCGGTATTCTACCATACTTTATTAGTTTCATTGTCTTCACGTTCTTGTTTTCTTCACGTTTGTTATCTTAGTCTGTTATCTTCACGTTTTTATCGTCACGTCTGTTATCTTCGTCTGTTATCTTCACCGTTTGTTATCTTCGTCTGTTATCTTCACGGCTGTTATCCACGTTTGTTATCTTTCGCTGTTAATCTTCACGTTTGTTAGCTTCAGCTTTGTTAGCTTCACGGTTTGTTTCGCTTCAATTTATCTTCTCGGATCGTTTTCTTCAGTTTGTTATCTTACGTCTGGATCTCACGTGTTATTCTTAGTTGTTATCTTTACGTCTGTTATCTTCACGTTTGAGATATCTGAGTCTGTTATTTCCGTTTGGTTAGCTTACGGTTTGTTAGCTTCACGTTTGTTTCCTTCAAGTATATCTCACGTCTGTTTTCTTAACGTTTGTTATCTTTTGTCTGTTATCTTACGTCCTGTTATCTTCTCGATTATCTTCGTTCTGTTATCTTCACGTCTGTTTATCTTCACGTTTGTTATCTTCGTCTTATCTTCACGTCTGTTATCTTCACGATTATCTTCGTCTGTTATCTTCACGTCTGTTATCTTCACGTTTTTCTTCGTCTGTTATCTTCACGTTTGTTAGCTTCAAGCTTTGTTAGCTTCACGGTTTACCTTCAGTTTATTTCCTTCACGTCTAGTTATCTTAGTTTGTCTATCTTCGTCTGTTATCTTCACGTCTATCTTCACGATTGTTATCTTTGTCTGTTATCTTCACGTCTGTTATCTTCACGTTTATCTTTGTCTGTTATCGTCACGCCTGTTATCTTCACGTTTGTTATCTTCGTTTGTTATCTTCACGTTTATCTTCACGTTCGTTTTCTTCACGTTTGTTATCTTCACGTCTGTTATCTTCACGTTTGTTATCCTCACGTTTGTTATCTTCACGTCTGTTATCTTCACGTCTGTTATCTCCGTCTGTTATCTTCACGTCTGTTATCTTCACGTCTCTTATCTTCACGTCTTGTATCTCACGTCTGTTGAGTCTTCACGTTTGTTATCCTCCCGTTTGTTTCTTCAACGTCTGTCTATCTTCACGTACTGTTATCTCCGTCTGTTATATCCGTCTGTTATCTTCACGTTCTTATCTTCACGTCTGTTATCTTCGTCTGTTATTTCACGTCTGTTATCTTCGGTCTGGTATTTCACAGTCAGTTAACTTCGTCTTTCTTTCTATTCTCGAAAAATATTCGCCAGTCACGAAGACCCAAAAAAATAAAAAAATTCTCGGAAGAAATTAAGGACAGTTTTGAAGACTCGACGTCTTGACAAAAATAATTTCAACTGTTGATGCCACAACCTGGCTGCTGGAACTCTCTGTTATTGTTTCTGATTCTCTTATTATGTATTAGAATGTTGCTCCACTGTAACCGTATATTACTGTATTATCCTTGTAGGTTCTTGTGCGGTACTTGTATATTGGTAAACTGCTCTGTTGCTCGTTATTGTACGTTTCTTAAATTTCTTGTGTGTTACTGTACTGTTTTTATGTGTAACTGCACTTTTCTTGTGTGTTACTGTACTGTTTTTATGTGTAACTGCACTTTTCTTGTGTGTTACTGTACTGTTTTTATGTGTAACTGCACTTTTCTTGTGTGTTACTTTACTATTATTTGTCGTACTCTTGAGGTGATTACATTACTATGCTACTGAGAAGGTGATTTTTTTGTGCGTTATGTACTATCACTTATTCCTATTATTACCTGTCTTGCATGTTTCTGATACGTTTTATGATATTATACTTATTGTAATCTTGTGTGCGCTGTTTGTTTTTGCGTAAGTACATTTCCGTTCCTCTTGTTGAGGCATGTTGTATTTTGATTGCTTGTTGTATTGTTGATGTGCTTGTTGTAGAGACTGTTGAGGTTTGTCGTTGTATTGTTGACGTGCTTGTTGTATATACGGTTGATGTGCTTGTTGGTTGACGTGCTTGTTGTATTGTTGGACTTGCTTGTTGTATTGTTGATGTGCTTGTTGTATTGTTCGTCGTTGCCTTGGTTGGTATTGTTGACGTGCTTGTTGTATTGTTGATGTGGCTTGTTGTATTGTTGACGGTGCTTGTTGTATTGTTGATGTGCTTGTTGTATGGTGACTGAGCTTGTTGTATTGTTGATGTGCTTGTTGTATTGTTGACGTGCTTGTTTTTATTGTTGACGTGCTTGTTGTATTGTTGATGTGCTTAGTTGTATTAGATTGATGTGCTAGTTGTATTGTTGATGTGCTTGTTGTATTGTTGATGTGCTTTGTTGTATTGTTGACGGGCTTGTTGTATTGTTGACGTGCTTGTTCGTATTGTTGATGTGCTTGTTGTATTGTTGATTTGCTTGTTGTATTGTTGACGTTGCTTGTTGTTTGTTTGACGTGCTTGTTGCTCACACGTGTTGATGTGCTTGTTGTATTGTTGATGTGCTTGTTGTATTGTTGACGTGTTGTTGTATAGTTGATGTGCTTGTAGTATTGTTGACGTGCTTGTTGTATTGTTGATGTGCTTGTTGTATTGTTGATGTGCTTGTTGTATGTGTTGACGTGTTGTGTTGAGTTATTGTTGCATGTGATTGTTGTAATTGTTGACGTTCAGTAAAGTTCCACACTGTTGTTTGCTAAAGAACTTCAGTTTTCCACCCACTGCACCTTGACAACACCTCTCTTACACTGGCGTTTATATCTCCTAGTAGGGTATCTTGCTCCACCTAAAATTTACCAACACTTATAAACTTTGAATCTATCTGTAGGAAAATATCGTTAACGTAATGATACATAAATTATGAAATTGCATAATTAATATTTGAAAACTTAAAAAATATATCATATATATAATTTTTTCCACCTCGTGAAAATTAAGTTTACCCTGGTTCATCATTAGAATAATTAACGAAACTGAAAATGCTATTAAAAATATTTATTAAGTAAAAATTAATGAAAATATCAAGTATAATAAAAAACGTGAAGGTATTTTCATTCAGTATTTCTGTTTATTATGCTTGCTATGTGAATTATACTGAGAGTATCTATTCAAAGCTGCACCTGTCACCGAAGCAAGGTAGATTCTGACAAAACAGGTGCAGCGATGACAAAGTGTGCTGCTCTGACGTCAGGTGCTGTTGTCGACACAATCGGAGGATAACACCCAAAAATCTTACTGCTATTCACTTGTTTAGGCAGCTTAGCAAAACATGATGTGCATATTGATACCAATAAGACATTTTTCACAAGTATACTTTTTACAGTCTGGAACGACAATAGATTATCATGACTTAGAACATAACTGACGTAATACCTCGCCAATACCTTAAGTTAATCCGGCTTGTATAATTCCGACGCCAGATTAATCCATGAAAGTTACATCACATAAAGTACTCAAGACTCGTACTGTATCAAGGTGTGCAACGCACTACAAGCAAAAGATAACGATAACTAATCAGAGATTAGGTATATATATATATTATATATATATATATATATATTATATAATATATATATATATATATATATATTATATTTATATATATATATTATATATATATATATAGATATGGTTTAAAAAATTGGCAAGTTGATAATTAAACATTGTACAGCGTTTAGGACACGTCACACAATAAACCTTGCCCAAATGTTGCCACAGTGTCTGATTTACCCACCACAAGTATAATGTACAGATACAATCATAGGAACCAAAGTACAATGCAGCAACTCTTGCACAGATTCTAATTTCACGAAGCTTGCTCTAATTAATAAACTGGATTCACTTTGAATGGTTCGAAGCAACTCTACTTTTCCTGAGTCTACTATGTTAACATTGCCTAATTTAATTAAGCGTTAATTCCAATGAAATATGTTTTTTTTTGTTGCTTAGCTGATGAGACTGGAATTTTAATGAGAATATTGCATAACACAGATTTTCGCACCCTTTGTCTAATTCGCAGACCCACCAAGAAAAGCATTGTTATTTAAGCCAAAATGTCGAAAGGTTTTACCTATTCGGCACGACATATGTGCCTTATCTTATTGGTTTTAAATATGTGCGGGTTATTTTTTGTGTATTTATTAACATTTTTGTGTTTATATTAGTGCCAAGGGAGTTAGGTACACAAGTGCACACTTGTGTATACCTACACACACACACTCACAATTTCTGCCCATCTCCTCACAATGTCCGTACAAATCACACGTTTTTTACACACGAATAAAAGTCGTCAATGTACACAATCATCACACACAAACAGTACATGCGGATAACACCTATACGTTAATTCTCCTAGGTCTTCATGATGACCTATAAAAACAAATACACACGCCAACTCATACTTCATCCAACCATGCCACCGTACATACACACGCACATTCGACCTCATGCTAAACGTACACACAAGCACATCCACCATGACACGTGTGCATACACACGCACCACCATACCACGCTAAACACACACAAACCTATCTACCATGCTCATATACACCTCAAAAATACAGTCCATTATGCCACGCTTTCACACAAGATCATCGCTATGTCAGTACTCAGGTACTAACTTTTTGGTGTGCGTTATGTGTAATGGTACTATTTGTGTGGATCCATCTTGATTAGTTTTAGTTATCTCTTGTTTGTTAGTGCGTCACAACCTTGTACTTGTGCGAGTGCTTGAGTACTTTATGTTGATTTAACTTTAGGTGATTAATGCGTGTGCTTTCGCGAATTAGACAAAGAACTGATTAATTTAAGCGTTTTGACAGGTATTACGTCAGCTTATGGTCTATGTCATTATGTAATGATTTATCTACTCGTCCAGACTGCTTTAAACATGTCTTGTGTAAAATGTCTGTCTGTATTGTAGTCAATATTACACTACATGTGTTTTGCCCAACTCCAATGAAACTAAGTGAATAGAAGTAAGATTTTTGGCGTAAGTTAATCCTCACGGATGTGTGTTTGTAATACTGACAGCCACTGCTGTCGAGAAGCAGCTAATCTGTGCCTACGATGGCAGGCGATGTTTTGATTCTGATAATATCTAATGTATTCACATATACTTCGTTATTCATTTATACTGGAAATATATCATAATATAGCTCAATGTGTAAATACAGTTGAACTTATATATGAGTTAAATATTCATTAATTTAATTTGTATATTTATTAATTATACTTTTATTTAACTTTTATTATTTGCATGAATAAACTTTATTTGCCTTGGCCAAATAATATTTATATATTGGGTTTTGAGAAAGATATTTAAATAGCCACGTCATAATTAATATTTATAGCTGTTTACAAACATGACTTTTACTCGAATTTATAGTTTCTATTTATAGACTTTATAAGTGGTTGATAAACTTTTTAGTGTTGGATGATACGCTGCCATTGTGAGAGAGTATATGTGCCCTGTGTGAGAGATATAAGTGCCAGTTGTGAGAGATGGTAAGTGCCAAGTGTGAGAGTTTTAAGTGCCAGTGTGAGAGATATAACGTGCAGTGTGTTGAGAGATTTAATGTGCTGTGTGAGAGATATAAGTGCCAGTGTGTGAGAGAATATAAGTGCCCAGTGTAGTGAGAGATATAAGTGCCAGTGTGAGAGATATAAGTGCCAGTGGAAAAGATATAAGTGCCAGTGTGAGAGATATAAGTGCCAGTGTGAGAGAATAAGTGCCAGTGTGAGAGATATAGTGCCAGTGTAAAGACTATAAGTGCCAGTGTGAAGATAAAGTGCCAAAGGTGGACATATAAGTGCCAAGTGTTGGGAGAGATATAAGTGCCATGTAAGATTAAGTCCATGTGAAAATTTAAGTGCCAGTGTGAGAGTAAAGTGCCATGTGAGAGATATAATGCCATGTGAGAAATGCCGTTTTAGAGATAAAGTGCCAGTGTGAGAGATATAAGTGCCAGTGTAGAGATATAAGGCCAGTGTGAGAGTTTATAGTTCCCAATGAGAGATTTAAAGTGCCAGTGTGAGAGATATAAGTGCCAGTGTGAGAGATATAAGTGCCAGTGTGAGAGATATAAGTGCCAGTGTGAGAGATATAAGTGCCAGCGTGAGAGAGATAAGTGCCAGTGTGAGACTGCTGGAGAAAGTGCAGTGGGAAAATTTTAATTACCCACAGGGTACTCACTTCTGGCCAGGTTGTGACAACACACAGTCGTACTGGCCAGGTTGTGACAACACACAGTTGTACTGGCCAGGTTGTGACAACACACATTCGTACTGGCCAGGTTGTGACAACAAAACATTTCGAAACTGGCCAGGTTGTGGCAACACAGTCGTACTGGCCAGGTTGTGGCAACACACAGTCGTATTGGCCAGGTTGTGGCAACACACAGTCGTACTCGTCAGGTTGTGGCAACACAATCGTACTTTCCAGGTTGTGGCAACACACAGTCGTACTAGCCAGGTTGTGGCAACACACAGTCGTACTGGCCAGGTTGTGGCAACACACAGTCGTACTGGCCAGGTTGTGACAACACACAGTCGTACTGGCCAGGTTGTGGCAACAACAGTCGTACTGGCCAGGTTGTGGCAACACACAGTCGACTGGCCAGGTTGTGGCAACAAACAGCCCCGCACTGGCAGGTTGTGGGCAACACACAGTCGTACTGGCCAGGTTGTGGCCAACACACAGTCGTAACTGGCCAGGTTTTGTGGCAACACACAGTCGTACAGGCCAGGTTGTTGCAATACACAGTTGCACTGGCCGGGTTGTGGCAAACAAAAACATTGGTACTGGCCAGGTTGTGGCAACACACAGTCGTACTGGCCAGGTTGTGGCAACACACAGTCGTACTGACCAGGTTGTGGCAACACACAGTCTAACTGACCAGGTTGTGGCAACACACAGTCGTACTGGCCAGGTTGTGGAAAACACACAGCGTACTGGCCAGGTTGTGGCAGCCACCAACAAAATTCTTATTGTCAACAGATCGAATCTTCCAGTCGAGATTTTTTTTTTTTTTTTTATCACGGAAAGTTTTTATTTTTTGTCTTTTTGTGGTGAATGTTTTTTTAAGTCATTAATAAAGAGGTGAGAGAAGTGTAAGTATGAGAATTGAGAAAGTTATTTAATAATTAATTCTACTTAAACAAAGTGTTTATTCTTCTGAATATCTTCTTTATCTTAACCACAAGTCTCTTAAGTTTAGTAATTTCCTTCACATATTTACATCTTTTACCACATTATTTCATCAAAAAATTATAACCCTTATTGCACTTTCTTAGAGAAAATTTAAAGATATAAACAAAAATTATCTAAATTCTCATACACAATTTATACGGTATAATTTAATTAAACAATGGTGAGGAGAGTGAGAATGTCTATGATAACGTGTACACATGTATGGATAATGTGGTGGAATGGTTTGTAGTGATTTTGTTGTACACAGTATTAATATGGTTTGGTAGTAGGGTTTTTTATGAGTATTGTGTACACATTTTATATATTTTTTTGGAGTAGTTTTTTTTGTATGATTACTGTGTACACATGTATTATACTGGTGGGTAGAGTGTGTTTTTAGTATGCATATGTGTCCCTGTATGAATATTGTGTTGGTATATGTGTTTGAGTGATGCATGTGTGTAAACATGTAGTAATATGTGTGTTGGTATATGGTTTGAGTGATGC
>NW_026504029.1:0-17882 GCF_026875155.1 Cherax quadricarinatus
GAATGTGTTTCAGAGATACTTGTATATTTTGTCATCTATTATCACTCTTCAACCATAACACGTCATGCGAAGTAAGATAATGTTAGAAGAAACCTGATCTACAGGTGACCTCGGAACCAGTGACCTTACTGTGATAGTACTCACCTGTTTGTATTCACTTATTTCTGGGTGCAAGGGTCTAATCCCAGCTCCTGGATCTTCCTCTTAATTGCTACTTGTATAGTTCCTTGTTGCATGTGTATTGGGTCTGCTACATCCAGTTCCTGATCCTTGTTATTCTACCTAATCACACTGTGGCTAACATCCCGATTACTCACCTGCGTTTTTTCATCAAACTATGCCCTTGTTTACTCGTTTCTCGCCTCTCTTACTATCTATTCCAATTCTCAGGTGCTGTGAGTATTTTATAAGCCATCACGCTATTCTCCAGGTATTTTTTTTTCTTCAGTCCTCCTGTAGCCACAGGTTATCCTTATTCTCTCACAGCTAATTCACTTTAGTTCCGAGACTAGTGTAGTTGCAAAGCCCCAGCACTTTCTCCAGTTTTCCGACACGGTGGAGTTGTGAGAGTTAAGGTGGGTGGAGGGTATGTGGAGGGTTGTGGTGCTGGACAGTATGTGCATAGATAAAGGTGAGGAGGTCAGGGTTATCGATAAAGATTGGGAGGAGGGAGGGAGGGAGGGAGGGAGGGAGGGAGGAGGAGCGTGTTTTTGGTACTGTGTCATTGAATTTTGTGCGGGGTAGGGGAATGAGGCTTGAGTAGAGCTTGCTGACTAAAGCACGACCCTTCACCACTCCTTGCATAGCATGACCACACTGCCTTTGAGCTTCATGTAATTATCTTAATAATAATAATAATTCCCTGTTTCTCCTTCCTATGATTGTTTTCATGCTTTTTCTCCTTCTACCTCAGCTGTTCCTTACCACCTGCTTCCTATCCAGGTAATTCCAGTAACATTCTTCCGAATCTCTTAAAGAACGTTGTCTCTTGGATCCTGTCTCATGCTTTGACAAGACGGCCAGTTTAGTAGCGTGTGATTTCGGATGTCCATGTGACACATTAAATTCTTGGACAGCTACAATGGCAGCTGATTCAGTTCTTTTTTTCTTTTCTAATTGCACTGCGTTGCAATTTCACAGTGTAATTACAACGTGTTTGATGCAACAGCAATACATATCGAAATTCTACTTTTAACAACTGGAGCAGTACAAAGTGACTTTGAATACTAACTGGTTTTTCCGAATTCTCTGATAATGTTAATAAACTGTCGACAATATCTCTTATCAATATTGCATTCCATAACCATATTTATAAAAGTCATGCACCTAAAGGATTGTTAGTGAGAGATGTTAAAATTACAAGGAAAAAGTTTTTCCGGTGATTATGAACTGATAGGGAGGAATTTAACAGAGTATTTTGTGACTTAAAAAAATGCAGTGTACAGTAGACGACTGTGTTTACACAGTGAGAGGCACAGAAATAATTATTAGTGGAGTAATAACATTAAGGTTGTACAAAGGGAGACAAAATTATTGTATGAAATGTATTTACAATGTAAAAATTATATGAAGAAAGTTGCGTACTTTGGAAGGAAGAAAAATATGATAAAAGAATACTGAAGGAATACAAGAGAAAAATAAATTGTAAGGCTATCAGCGTTTTTTTTAATGGAAATAATTCTGGAAAAAGTTAAATGAGGTGAGAAAACACTGTGAGAGTAAAAGATTTCTTGGTAAGTAAGACACATAGGCAACATTTAGGCGTCTTTATTCCGAAACGTTTCGCCTACACAGTAGACTTCTTCAGTCGAATACAGAAAGTAGGCAGGAGCAGTAGAGATGTGCAGACGATGTAATCAGTCCATCACTGTCCCTACCTTCTGTAATCGACTGAAAAAGCCTACTGTGTAGGCGAAACGTTTTGGATAAAGATGCCTAAATGCTGCTTATGTGTTTTACTTACCAACTTGTCGGTATTGTATACCCTTCTGATATAAAAGATTTCTCATTGACGAAGAAAATGATTTGATGCTGGAAAAGGAGGTAGAAATATCTGATGGACTGAGAAGTTATTTTGAATGGTGACATGGTTGCTAACATTTGAAGTCCGGGTTAGAAATATTGACATTTTTGAGACTATGGAGAGAACCATAAATGAATATGAAGATAGAATATGATGGAATTTGTTGAAAGTAAGCAAACCTGTCTGGATGGATAAGATTACAACTAAAATTCTGAGAATATGTTTGGATAAAGCGTTGTAATGGTAGGCGCTGTAATTCTATATATGCATAAAGGAAATGAAACACCCAAGAATGGGCACAGAGAATGGGTAGCTCTTTTTAATAAAAGGAAATGGAATTTTGGGGAAGTAGATGGTAAAACTGTTAGTGAAAGAATTACTGGAAATGGGAAAGTAGGTGAGCTGAGGAACAGAATGAATTTTTAAAGGAAAGTGGATACACTGATCAAGGTTTACAGTGAAGCACCAAAATGAACAGGACTTAGATAAGGAAAATAAACCATTTGTTGCACTTGTAGATTTAGAAAATGACAAGTAACAGAGTGGATAGTAGAGCTATATGGCAAGTGATGCGAATGTAGTGAATAGTTGGGAAGCTTTTATGGGAGGATTCGGTCTAATGCTAACTTATTTAGGTAAGGAGAACATGTTTAACGAAAAAGTTGGCCATAGGCAAGGATGTGTGAGTTCATCGTAATGTTCATTTAATGTATTTGTAGATTGAATTGATGAGCTGACAAAGCAGACTTAAAAGATGATGAATCTTATATAAATGGCTATTGTCACAGTTTCTTTTTACTGGTGACACTCGTTTTTGTGAGATTAAGAAGCTGCGGAGGATGGTGAAGAAGCATGTAAGAGTGTGTAGAAGAGGGACAAGCATAATGAACTCGAATCATAAGCAATAGAAGATCAAACCTGAGATAAAACAGGAGTATGGAGGAAGAAAATTAATTTATTTGAAAGCGGATATGCCAATGGACGGGTTTATTAAAGACGAGGTGAATCATGAAGCTGACGAAGGAAGAAACGTAGGTGGAGTTGTGAGGCTGCTGTGGAAAGAAATAAGCAGATCCGTGAATTCAATAAGAAGAACGAATCAGAGGAAGAGGATGGAGGCAGTGGAGACGTCTTGTCTAAGTTCAGTACATGGTGTGAATATTCTTTAGAGATTTTAGTGGTAAGTTAGAAGACGGTGTGGTGGTGTGAAAATGGTACATTAGAGAGAGAGAGGAGGAAGAAGAGTTTCAAAGATTCTCTGGCAATTTACAAAGCGAGGACAAAGACTGAAATGGGTGTACAAATATGATCTGGATGGCAGTAGGTGTAGGGGAACATTTCTGTAATTATTAGTAGGAGATGCAAAAGGTTATGATACGTAGAGCTTTATGATCCAGGAGGCATCCATAAGTATCTTAAATGGGAGTGAGTGGAGAGGAGTGCTTTTCGTCGCTTGAGGTGCAGTTAGAGTGTTAGCAAGGTACTGACTGAGATTCATGGGAAAGATAAGGTTTGCAGTGCTGAAGACTGGAAGTACGGTGCCAGTATTTTCAAGGATGGATGGGGATATAGCGGTCCTGAGGGTTGCTTGAATCGTAAAGCGGAAGAACATCTAGAGAAAAAAACAAGGTTACGAATGATGGGAACCTATTCGTCTTCTATGGGTCACGGTGCTTTGGTATCAAATAGCCTTTCTTGCCGAATAAGGCAAGCGAAAATTTGTGTATATAATAATTTCGCACAAATCATTCTGACCCTAACGAAAAAATGTGTTTCATTGTGTCTGTTTATTATTAAATTATTGTAAAATTATCTAAAATATATTTACTTCGATTAGGCTAAATTAAATTGCCCTTGTTATAATAAGGTTAGGTAAGTTTTCTAAACCATACCACGGGCAGGGATAGAACCCACGATCAGAGTCTCAAAACTTCTGACCGTCTGATAGCGGGTTCTGTCCCCGCCCGTAGTATGGTTTGTTTGCAATCGTGTCATTACGATTTCGTAAGTCAAGTTTTCTAAAGTTCTTTTGGCACAAAATTATTATTTTTTATATTAACATAAATGAAAAAAAATATATCTTTAAACGTATAAGAGAAAAATTCACAAAGGACTTATCGGAGTCAGCAGGACTCGATACTGCTACTGAGACGGTCAAAATTACCAGGCAGCACTCTTATCCACTCAGGCACAAATACCACAAAAGCTGGGTAGCCTGGTTCACAAGCCAGGTTTCTTTCCCAGCCCGGGCACGTCAGTGAGCCTCAAGGATTGTGGCATTTGTGGCTGAGTGGATAAGAGTGCTGCCTGCGAATCTTCCCTGTCTCAGTAGCAGTATCGAGTCCTGCTGACTGTGATCTTTCTCTGTATATTCTGTATATACTCGCTTGTTTCTGCGTGGTGCATTGATATGTCATTATGACAACTTTTTCAGCAGGTACTACTCAACAGGTGATAGTCAGGTGACTATCTCAGTGTCAGCAGGAAATAGTCAGGTGACTATCTTAGTGTCAACTACTACTCAACAGGAGATAGTCAGGTGACTATCTTAGTGTCAGCTACTACTCAACAGGAGATAGTCAGGTGACTATCTTAGTGTCAGCTACTACTCAACAGGAGATAGTCAGGTGACTATCTCAGTGTCAGCTACTACTCAACAGGAGATAGTCAGGTGACTATCTTAGTGTCAGCTACTACTCAACAGGAGATAGTCAGGTGACTATCTTAGTGTCAGCTACTACTCAACAGGAGATAGTCAGGTGACTATCTTAGTGTCAGCTACTACTCAACAGGAGATAGTCAGGTGACTATCTTAGTGTCAGCTACTACTCAACAGGAGATAGTCAGGTGACTATCTTAGTGTCAGCTACTACTCAACAGGAGATAGTCAGGTGAATATCTTAGTGTCAGATACTACTCAACAGGAGATAGTCAGGTGACTATCTCAGTGTCAGCTACTACTCAACAGGAGATAGTCAGGTGACTATCTCAGTGTCAGCTACTACTCAACAGGAGATAGTCAGGTGACTATCTCAGTGTCAGCTACTACTCAACAGGAGATAGTCAGGTGACTGTCTCAGTGTCAGCTAATACTCAACAGGAGATAGTCAGGTGACTATCTCAGTGTTAGCTAATACTCAACAGGAGATAGTCAAGTGACTATCTCAGTGTTAGCTACTACTCAACAGGAGATAGTCAAGTGACTATCTCAGTGTCAGCTAATACTCAACAGGAGATAGTCAGGTGACTATCTCAGTGTCAGCTACTGCTCAACAGGAGGTCGTCAGGTGACTATCTCAGTGTCAGCTACTACTCAGTAGGAGGTAGTCAGGTGACTATCTCAGTGTTAGCTACTACTCAGCAGGAGGTAGTCAGGTGACTATCTCAGTGTTAGCTACTACTCAGCAGAAGGTAGTCAGGTGACTATCTCAGTGTTAGCTACTACTCAGCAGGAGGTAGTCAGGTGACTATCTCAGTGTTAGCTACTACTCAGCAGGAGGTAGTCAGGTGACTATCTCAGCGTTAGCTACTACTCAGCAGGAGGTAGTCAGGTGACTGTCTCAGTGTTATAGCTACTACTCAGCAGGAGGTAGTCAGGTGACTATCTCAGTGTTAGCTACTACTCAGCAGGAGGCAGTCAGGTGACTATCTCAGTGTTAGCTACTACTCAGCAGGAGGTAGTAAGGTGACTATCTCAGTTTTAGCTACTACTCAGCAGGAGGTAGTCAGGTGACTATCTCAGTGTTAGCTACTACTCAGCAGGAGGCAGTCAGGTGACTATCTCAGTGTTAGCTACTACTCAGCAGGAGGTAGTCAGGTGACTGTCTTAGTGTTAGCTACTACTCAGCAGGAGGTAGTCAGGTGACTATCTCAGTGTTAGCTACTACTCAGCAGGAGGTAGTCAGGTGACTGTCTCAGTGTTAGCTACTACTCAGCAGGAGGCAGTCAGGTGACTATCTCACTGTTAGCTACTACTCAGCAGGAGGTAGTCAGGTGACTGTCTTAGTGTTAGCTACTACTCAGCAGGAGGTAGTCAGGTGACTATCTCAGTGTTAGCTACTACTCAGCAGGGTAGTCAGGTGACTGTCTCAGTGTTAGCTACTACTCAGCAGGAGGCAGTCAGGTGACTATCTCAGTGTTAGCTACTACTCAGCAGGAGGTAGTCAGGTGACGATCTCAGTGTTAGCTACTACTCAGCAGGAGGTAGTCAGGTGACTGTCTCAGTGTTAGCTACTACTCAGCAGGAGGTAGTCAGGTGGACTATCTCAGTGTTAGCTACTACTCAGCAGGAGGTAGTCAGGTGACTATCTCAGTGTTAGCTACTACTCAGCAGGAGGTAGTCAGGTGACTATCTCAGTGTTAGCTACTACTCAGCAGGAGGTAGTCAGGTGACTGTCTCAGTGTTAGCTACTACTCAGCAGGAGGTAGTCAGGTGACTATCTCAGTGTTAGCTACTACTCAGCAGGATGTAGTCAGGTGACTATCTCAGTGTTAGCTACTACTCAGCAGGAGGTAGTCAGGTGACTGTCTCAGTGTTAGCTACTACTCAGCAGGAGGCAGTCAGGTGACTATCTCAGTGTTAGCTACTACTCAGCAGGAGGTAGTCAGGTGACTGTCTCAGTGTTAGCTACTACTCAGCAGAGGTAGTCAGTGACTGTCTCAGTGTTAGCTACTACTCAGCAGGAGGCAGTCAGGTGACTATCTCAGTGTTAGCTACTACTCAGCAGGAGGTAGTCAGGTGACTGTCTCAGTGTTAGCTACTACTCAGCAGGAGGTAGTCAGGTGACTATCTCAGTGTTAGCTACTACTTCAGCAGGAGGTAGTCAGGTGACTATCTCAGCGTTAGCTACTACTCAGCAGGAGGTAGTCAGGTGACTGTCTCAGTGCTAGCTACTACTCAGCAGGAGGTAGTCAGGTGACTATCTCAGTGCTAGCTACTACTCAGCAGGAGGTAGTCAGGTGACTATCTCAGTGTTAGCTACTACTCAGCAGGAGGTAGTCAGGTGACTATCTCAGTGTTAGCTACTACTCAGCAGGAGGTAGTCAGGTGACTATCTCAGTGTTTAGCTACTACTCAGCAGGAGGTAGTCAGGTGACTATCTCAGTGTTAGCTACTACTCAGCAGGAGGTAGTCAGGTGACTATCTCAGTGTTAGCTACTACTCAGCAGGAGGTAGTCAGGTGACTATCTCAGCGTTAGCTACTACTCAGCAGGAGGTAGTCAGGTGACTGTCTCAGTGTTAGCTACTACTCAGCAGGAGGCAGTCAGGTGACTATCTCAGTGCTAGCTACTACTCAGCAGGAGGTAGTCAGGTGACTGTCTTAGTGTTAGCTACTACTCAGCAGGAGGTAGTCAGGTGACTATCTCAGTGTTAGCTACTACTCAGCAGGAGGCAGTCAGGTGACTGTCTCAGTGCTAGCTACTACTCAGCAGGAGGCAGTCAGGTGACTATCTCAGTGTTAGCTACTACTCAGCAGGAGGCAGTCAGGTGACTATCTCAGTGTTAGCTACTACTCAGCAGGAGGTAGTCAGGTGACTGTCTCAGTGTTAGCTACTACTCAGCAGGAGGTAGTCAGATGACTATCTCAGTGTTAGCTACTACTCAGCAGGAGGTAGTCAGGTGACTATCTCAGCGTTAGCTACTACTCAGCAGGAGGTAGTCAGGTGACTATCTCAGTGTTAGCTACTACTCAGCAGGAGGCAGTCAGGTGACTGTCTCAGTGTTAGCTACTACTCAGCAGGAGGTAGTCAGGTGACTATCTCAGCGTTAGCTACTACTCAGCAGGAGGTAGTCAGGTGACTGTCTCAGTGTTAGCTACTACTCAGCAGGAGGTAGTCAGGTGACTATCTCAGTGTTAGCTACTACTCAGCAGGAGGCAGTCAGGTGACTATCTGTGTTAGCTACTACTCAGCAGGAGGTAGTAAGGTGACTATCTCAGTTTTAGCTACTACTCAGCAGGAGGTAGTCAGGTGACTATCTCAGTGTTAGCTACTACTCAGCAGGAGGCAGTCAGGTGGCTATCTCAGTGTTAGCTACTACTCAGCAGGAGGTAAGTCAGGTGACTGTCTTATGTTAGCTACTACTCAGCAGGAGGTAGTCAGGTGACTATCTCAGTGTTAGCTACTACTCAGCAGGAGGTAGTCAGGTGACTGTCTCAGTGTTAGCTACTACTCAGCAGGAGGCAGTCAGGTGACTATCTCAGCGTTAGCTACTACTCAGCAGGAGGTAGTCAGGTGACTGTCTTAGTGTTAGCTACTACTGAGCAGGAGGTAGTCAGGTGACTATCTCAGTGTTAGCTACTACTCAGCAGGAGGTAGTCAGGTGACTATCTCAGTGTTAAGCTACTACTCAGCAGGAGGTAGTCAGGTGACTGTCTCAGTGTTAGCTACTACTCAGCAGGAGGTAGTCAGGTGACTATCTCAGTGTTAGCTACTACTCAGCAGGAGGTAGTCAGGTGACTATCTCAGTGTTAGCTACTACTCAGCAGGAGGTAGTCAGGTGACTATCTCAGTGTTAGCTACTACACAGCAATAGGTAGTCAGGTGACTATCTCAGTGTTTGCTACTACTCAGCAGGAGGTAGTCAGGTGACTGTCTCAGTGTTAGCTACTACTCAGCAGGAGGTAGTCAGGTGACTATCTCAGTGTTAGCTACTACTCAGCAGGAGGTAGTCAGGTGACTATCTCAGTGTTAGCTACTACTCAGCAGGAGGTAGTCAGGTGACTATCTCAGTGATAGCTACTACTCAGCAGGAGGTAGTCAGGTGACTGTCTCAGTGTTAGCTACTACTCAGCAGGAGGTAGTCAGGTGACTATCTCAGTGTTAGCTACTGCTCAGCAGGAGGTAGTCAGGTGACTATCTCATTGTTAGCTACTACTCAGCAGGAGGTAGTCAGGTGACTATCTCAGTGTTAGCTACTACTCAGCAGGAGGTAGTCAGGTGACTGTCTCAGTGTTAGCTACTACTCAGCAGGAGGTAGTCAGGTGACTATCTCAGTGTTAGCTACTACTCAGCAGGAGGTAGTCAGGTGACTATCTCAGTGTTAGCTACTACTCAGCAGGAGGTAGTCAGGTGACTATCTCAGTGTTAGCTACTACTCAGCAGGAGGTAGTCAGGTGACTGTCTCAGTGTTAGCTACTACTCAGCAAGAGGCAGTCAGGTGACTATCTCAGTGTTAGCTACTACTCAGCAGGAGGTAGTCAGGTGACTATCTCAGTGTTAGCTACTACTCAGCAGGAGGTAGTCAGGTGACTGTCTCAGTGTTAGCTACTACTCAGCAGAGGTAGTCAGGTGACTATCTCAGTGTTAGCTACTACTCAGCAGGAGGTAGTCAGGTGACTATCTCAGTGTTAGCTACTACTCAGCAGGAGGTAGTCAGGTGACTATCTCAGTGTTAGCTACTACTCAGCAGGAGGTAGTCAGGTGACTGTCTCAGTGTTAGCTACTACTCAGCAGGAGGTAGTCAGGTGACTATCTCAGTGTTAGCTACTACTCAGCAGGAGGTAGTCAGGTGACTGTCTCAGTGTTAGCTACTACTCAGCAGGAGGTAGTCAGGTGACTATCTCAGTGTTAGCTACTACTCAGCAGGAGGTAGTCAGGTGACTGTCTCAGTGTTAGCTACTACTCAGCAGGAGGTAGTCAGGTGACTATCTCAGTGTTAGCTACTACTCAGCAGGTCATAGTCAGGTGACTGTCTCAGTGTTAGCTACTACTCAGCAGGAGGTAGTCAGGTGACTGTCTCAGTGTTAGCTACTACTCAGCAGGAGGCAGTCAGGTGACTATCTCAGTGTTAGCTACTACTCAGCAGGAGGTAGTCAGGTGACTGTCTCAGTGTTAGCTACTACTCAGCAGGAGGTAGTCAGGTGACTATCTCAGTGTTAGCTACTACTCAGCAGGAGGTAGTCAGGTGACTATCTCAGTGTTAGCTACTACTCAGCAGGAGGTAGTCAGGTGACTATCTCAGCGTTAGCTACTACTCAGCAGGAGGTAGTCAGGTGACTATCTCAGTGTTAGCTACTACTCAGCAGGAGGCAGTCAGGTGACTCTCTCAGTGTTAGCTACTACTCAGTAGGAGGTAGTCAGGTGACTATCTCAGTGTTAGCTACTACTCAGCAGGAGGCAGTCAGGTGACTGTCTCAGTGTTAGCTACTACTCAGCAGGAGGCAGTCAGGTGACTATATCAGTGTTAGCTACTACTCAGCATTAGGCAGTCAGGTGACTATCTCAGTGTTAGCTACTACTCAGCAGGAGGCAGTCAGGTGACTGTCTCAGTGTTAGCTACTACTCAGCAGGAGGTAGTCAGGTGACTATCTCAGTGTTAGCTACTACTCAGCAGGAGGCAGTCAGGTGACTGTCTCAGTGTTAGCTACTACTCAGCAGGAGGCAGTCAGGTGACTATCTCAGTGTTAGCTACTACTCAGCAGGAGGCAGTCAGGTGACTATCTCAGTGTTAGCTACTACTCAGCAGGAGGTAGTCAGGTGACTGTCTCAGTGTTAGCTACTACTCAGCAGGAGGTAGTCAGGTGACTATCTCAGTGTTAGCTACTACTCAGCAGGAGGTAGTCAGGTGACTGTCTCAGTGTTAGCTACTACTCAGCAGGAGGTAGTCAGGTGACTATCTCAGTGTTAGCTACTACTCAGCAGGAGGTAGTCAGGTGACTGTCTCAGTGTTATTATTATTATTATTATTATTAAAGATTCGCCGGTATTCTCCCGGCCCGGGCCTTTTCCAGGTGGTGGCTCGGCCTTGGCTCCCTCTCTAGGGAGTGTCTGAGACCTAAGTCTCCCATGGGAGGAGGCAGAAGTACCTCCTCATCTTTGGGACCAACTGTCCCCAGGCCTAGCCACAAGCTAGGCCTCTCTGGTCTATCATCCCCGCCCCAACGGGGCAAATGGGAATGACAGTCTTATGAGCTAAAGGCTCGGGCTCAGGCACCTACCCTACCCTAGAAGGGTTAGGCATGGTATCGATCGTCTCAGTGTTAGCATAACACTGAGTCTGGTATCCACTTTCCATGGTAATGGTAAAGCTTTGAACATTATTTATGAAAGTTGATTCTCTTACGCTCCTTTTATTACTACAATTTTGTGGATAAATGCTTGTACATTTTTGTCATTTTATTTGAAGATCCGTTAGTTCAGGTGCCCTTCAGTCTTTATGCAAATCAAGTTTTCTCGCAAACTGTGGAAATCTCTTTTGTGTCTTTTAGGTATAACTGAAGTTTGACCATGTACCACTGTCGACGGCTGGAGGCCAGCAAGAGGACCAGTGTGGCTGAGGTCAACTTGGGTCAAAGGTGACCGGATGTTCAACAAAAACTTGACTGACTTTAGCCCTGCGTGACCCCAAGCTGACGCCTCCAGGTGACCACCTGCTTCAAGGGCACCCGCTTGTTGGGGAGGGGCGCAGGGTGAGTGTGTTCCCCAAAAAACGTAGTTACACCCTCATTGTACTGCTACGCTATTCTATGTGATGATTACATGTTGAGAACATCCACAGCATGTTACTACGCTATTCTATATAAGAGTTAACTTCTGGGAAATCCCTGCAACACTATTATATACAGTAGTAGTAACACTGAAAGAAGACCGACAGTGTGCAGCTACACTTCTTCATTTGTTAGTTACATTGTGGGAATGCCTGCGGTGTGCTGTTAGTCTGATCTTTATGACAGCGTATTTTTGATGATCTACAATACCGATACATTTTAACTGAACCTCAGTCGAATATTGGTGACAAGAACACAAACAGACATATAAGTAGTTTTGACGTGGTAAGTCCGTCAAGCTGAGACGGAGATGGTTAATTCACCATGTCTAAAAGCACAGGTATGCGGACAGACCTTATATTTTAGAAGTAAGATGAGGGAACTGAAGTTGTGTATCAGTGGAGTTGTAGGAGACTCCCCCCGTACGAAGATACCAAGTATCATATGACGTACAATACCAACAAGTTGATAAACAAGACATTCTAACAGAACTTGTGAATCTTTATTACCGATATGTTTCGTTAACACAACAAGCTTCCTCAGTCGAATACAAGTGAGCACAACACTGGAAGCAGTAGAAGTGCCTCATTTATCAACTTGTCGGTATTGTATACCAGTAACATCATGGTATCCTGATAGACGGTAATTCTTCTGCAACTCTTTTGCGCCTGTTTAACGAGACTTACTTCCACTCACCCACAGAATACCGCTACACTATTTCATGTGATAATTACTTATGGGAACAACCACAATATACTGCTACACTATTCTGTACATAGTGTCATTATGAGAACCCCCACAGTGTACTGATATACTGATCTATATAATAGTTTCATTGTGGGAAAACTCGCAATATGCTGCTTCATTATTCAGTGTAATGAATACATTGTGGGAGCACCCACAGTAATCTTGTACGCACTTCTTCATCATAGTTACATCATGGAAGACTCGAAGTGTGATCCTACAATCCTCTTTATGGAAGTTGCATTATAGTAACATCTCCAGTGTTGCTTCCGTACACTGTATGATAGATACATTGTGAGAACACCTGAAGTGTGCTGTTACACTACACTTACAAAGTTTGTCCAGCAGCACTTAACTACAGTTGCCCTAGACAATCCTTTATTTTCAGTTTCTCTTATAGGCAAAATGCTACATATTTCAAGACGCCATCTCTTAAGATGTTGAAATGCTGTTCTGAGGTTTGCTAGGCGCCCATATGCTGCAGCAGTTATTTGGTTGATGTGCGCTTCAGGAGATGTGCCTGGTGTTATACTCACCCCAAGATCTTTTTCCTTGAGTGAGGTTTGTAGTCTCTGGCCCCCTAGACTGTATTCCGTCTGCGGTCTTCTTTGCCTTTCCCCAATCTTCATGATTTTGCACTTGGTGGGGTTGAACTCCAGGAGCCAATTGCTGGACCAGGTTTGCAGCCTGTCCAGATCCCTTTGCAGCTCTGCCTGGTCTTCGATCGAATGAATTCTTCTCATCAACTTCACGTCATCTGCAAACAGGGACACTTCGGAGTCTATTCTTTCCGTCATGTCATTCACAAATACCGGAAACAGCACTGGCCTTAGGACTGACTCCTGTGGGGCCCCACTCGTCACAGGTGCCCACTCTGACACCTCGCCACGTACCATGACTCGCTGCTGTCTTCCTGACAAGAATTCCCTGATCCATTGTAGTGTCTTCCCTGTTATCCCTGCTTGGTACTCCAGTTTTTCCACTAATCTCTTGTGTGGAACTGTGTCAAACGCCTTCTTGCAGTCCAAGAAAATGTGTGTGTGTGTGTGTGTGTGTGTGTGTGGTGTGTGTGTGTGTGTGTGTGCTCACCTATTGATAGCTACAAGACTCATTTACACCTCCTGGCCCCGACTCATCGCTAATTGCTGCTAGGTCCACTCTCTCTCCCTGCTGCAGGATTCATATCGTACCTCAACTTAAAGCTATGAATAGATCTTGCCTCCTTTCTAAAGATTGTTTCACTTCCTGACAACTCTATGGCTGAAGAAATACTTTATATCATCTTATGACTCATCTGACTTATTAGCTTCCAGTTGTGTCCCCTTGCTCCTATCTATGAAACATTCTGGCCCTATCCACCTTGTTAATTCCTCTCAGTATTTTATGAGTGGTTATCATATGTTCCTTATCACTCCTGTCCTCCAGTGTCGTCAGGTTGAGTTCCCTTAACCTCTCCTCGTAGGACATTCAGCATAGCTCAGGGGCTAGTCTTGTTACAAACTTTTGTACGTTCTCCAATTTTTTGACGTATTTGACCAGGTGTGGGCTCCATACTAATGTTGCATACTCCAATAAGGGCCTGACATGCACGGTGTACAGTGGCGTGAATGACTCCTTGCTTAGAAGTCGAAATGTTGTGCTTAGGTTTGCCAGACGTCCATATGCTGCAGTGGTTATTTGTTTCATGTCAGCCTCAGGAGATGTACTTAGAATGATGCTCACCCCAAAATTCTTTTCATTGAGTGAGTTTTGCAGCCTCTGACCCCCCTAGGCTGTACTCCATCTGCAATCTTCTTTGCCTTTTCCCTAGCTTCATGACTTTGCACTTGGTGAGGTTAAACTGAAGGAGCCATTTGTAGGACACCAGCCTTGCAGTCGGTCCAGATCCCCTTGTAATATTATCTGATCCTTGTCCACTTGTATTCTTCTCATTAGTTTCACATCGTCTGCTAACAGGGATACTTCTGAATCTATCCCTTCTGTATGTCATTCACATGTACTGGAAACAGCACCGGACCTAGCACTGGCCCTTGGTAACCCCACTCTACACATGCGCCCACTTCGATACCTAATCACGTACCAATTCTTGTTGTTTCCTTCCTGTTAGGCATTTCCTGAATTATTGCAGTGCTCTCCTTGCTATGTCTGCCTGCTTCCCTAGCATTTCAGCCAGTCTCTTTTGTGACAGTCAGTCGAAAGTTTTCTTACAGTCCAAGAAGATGCCGTCTACCCATCCCTCTTTCACTTGTCTTACTTCTGTTACCTTATCGTAGAACTCCAGTAGGTTTGTGATATAGGATTTCCCAGTGACGCCCCAGTGAAAAGTAGGGGCGTCACTAATACACTAAGAGAAAACACATTAAGTGTCCGGGGCCCAAGACTGTTCAACAGCCTCCCACCAGCAGTAAGGGGCATTACGGGAAAACCCCTGGTTGTCTTCACCAGGAAGCAGGACAGATCCCTAAAGACGGTGCCGGATCAGCCGGGCTGTGGTTCGTACGTTGGATTGCGTGCGGCCAGCAGTAACAGCCTCGTTGATCAGGCCCTGATCCGCCGGGAGACCTGGTCGTGGACCGGGCCGCGGGGGCGTTGATCCCAGGAATACCCTCCAGGTAGACTCCAGGTATCCCTGAAGCCATGCTGTTTCTTATGTACGAGCCTTTTTCTTTCCAGGTGCTCCACCTAGTCTGTAATTTAATGCTGCCTTTGTGTCTCCTTTCTTAAAAGTTGGGAATAAATACGCTTGCTGTCTTTCGACTTGGGAAGTGCATCTACTCCCTCTCTCATAACACATAAACACATGTTATCTGGGTCCATCGCCTTCGAGGTATCTAGTTCACCTAGCAATTTCTTCACCTTCTCCTCAGTGGTGTGCAGTGTGTCCAGCATTTGCTGTGTGCCTTACCACCTCGGTTTGCTGGAAGCCTTTCTGTCTCGACTCATAATACCTTCCTAAATTTTGCGCTGAGCTCTTAACACATTTCCTGTGTGCGCCTGTCCCTCCTCAGCCTGTTTATCTGGTCCTTCACTGTCGTTTTCCTTCTTATGTGGCTGTATTGCAACTAACGGCTTATTAATATTAGAACTACCTCCCCACATAGTTCCCAAGGAACTCCCTTGATTTACCATACTGTCTGGGTTTACCGCCCTTCATTTAAATGCCTTGATACATTCCAATAACAACTTTGGATCAAATTTGGCTTTTGATGCTATGTCATTCTTGTATTGCCTCTGTGCATCTCTTCTCATTAATGCATATTCGTTTCTGGCTCTTTTGCTCAACTTCTTCTTTTCCATAGTCATTTCTCTTCGTTGCTTTTCCCATGCTCTAGCACACTTAGCTTTGTCCTCTTCACACCTTAGGGTAAATCGTTGCTTCTGTTGCCCCTTGGTAAAAGCTTCTCCTCTGCATCTGCCACGTGTTCCATCAATTCATTTACTGTCTTTTTCTCTAGCTGTCATTCCCACTGCATCTCATGCAGGAATTGTCCCATGCCTCTGTGGTCCCCTTTTTTGAAGTTTAGCTTCTCGTGTCTTTCTCGGCTACTTCACTTTCCACTGATAACTCTAAAATTCTAAACTCAGGATCATATGATCACTATCGCTGAGGGGCCAATCATGTCTGAACTATTCAAGATGAATAACAAAAAGGCACAATACCGTGACTGGAACGATACACAAATAACCCGCACATAAAAGATGTGTGTGTATTCAAGATGAATACGAGGTGCTGCCTTGCTGGTTCATCCTCTCCTCTCTCTCTCTCTGTAGTTGTGTCCCTAACATTTTGGTGCACGAAGTTTTCCAACACCTCCAACATCTTAGCCCTCTGCATCTCTGGTCCCCCTATGTGGCTCCTGGTATTCCCAGTCAATCCCCTTGTGGTTGAAGTCGTCTTTGACAAGTAACTTTGCCCTTCCCATGTAGGCCAGAAGGGCCTTTCATATGTGATGTCCCCAATGTCTGAATTCCTCAAGGTGAATATGACGTCCAGCTTTGCTGATTTATCCTCTCCTCTCTCTCTCTGGTAGTGTCCCTGACATAGTGATGCATGAGGTTTTTCCAGTACCTCCTCCATCATCTTAGCCCTCCACGTCTCTGGTCCCCGTGTAGCTCCTTGTGATTGAAATCATCTACAACTAGTGACTTTGTTCTGCCCATGTGGGTTCTTCTGACAACTTCAACTAGTGTCTCAGACATTGCTCTGTTGGTCTCATCGTACTCTTGTCTTGGCCACCTGCTATTCAGTGGAGGGTTATACATCAATGCAATCGTCACCTTGGTACCAAAAGTCTGAAGTGCTCCCCCTCTATTCACGCCTTCCAACTCACAACTTCACTAGTTTTTGATGAGCAGTGCAGCTCCTCTTTTCCCTCTGTTCCCTCTGTCTTTCTTCATGATCTGATAGCTGGTTGGAAAGATCGCGTCTGTTATCATTCCCATCAGCTTGGTTTCATGTGAGTGTTACGATGTCTGGGGACACCTCCACGATTTTTTCATGCCACTCATCACATTTATTTGTAATTCCATGTGAATTAGTGTACCATACCATCAGCTTCTTTTCCAGGATTGTTTTCTGGAGGGGAAGGGAGAGTTACAGGGGCTAGGGGAGCGGGAGATTTGGCATGACATGGGATGCTGGTGTGTAGGTGGGCGTTTGTGCTGGGGGTCTGTATGTGCAGAGTGTAGTTTGATTTGGGTTAATTTGCTTGGTTGTGATATTCTGTCTGTGATTCTTTGGGTAGATGTGTTTGCTGGTCCTCCTGACTCTGGGTGCCCCTGCTTGTCTCTAGTCTTGTCTCTCTTTCTTGCTCCTTGCATCTTTGTATCCTTTCTCACAGTTTCTGCCATTCTGTACATGTTTTGTCGTGGTCAAGGAACACTTGACTGTATTTTGTTGTTTCCTTCAGCCAAGGTTTCTGCTGCTGGTTTCCCTTTCGTCGTCCCACCACATTTCCCTTTGCATCCCATGAGACGATTTAGTTGCCTCTATTGCAGCATTCCTTCAATCTCTAATCTAGCTGAGGGCCCTGTGCTCAGTGGTCTGTCAGTTTTCCTTCTCAGCTTTTCCTGGGCACTACAGTGGTCTATTAGGGCCTCTGCATATAGCTCAGCTCCTTCATTTTCTTTAGTCCTCTCATTTGTCCCTGGTGTGCTCCTCGTCTTTTCCCGGGCTCCCTGGTGGTTTGATAGGGCCTCTGCATGCAGTATAGTTCATTTGTTCCCTACAGTCCGCTCATTTGTGACTGATATAGCAGTTTCTGATGTCACGCCTGATGTCATGCCGGTTTTTTAGACTGTCTCAGATTTTTATTTTCTCTTCTAAGCTCTGTATCTTACCTTCTGCTGCTACGACTTGTAGCCTGTGCCACGACTTGTAGCCTGCGCCGTCAATATTACTTTCAAGTTCACTTGTAAAATTGTGGCTCTCCCCACACTTATGTGGCTCAGGGCAACTTGTACACCACTTCAGGGAATGTTCATTACCCTGACAAAATTAATGACTTCTGTAGTAACCTTGCGTAGCCCTGAAAAACACTTATATTCACAGAGCACTCAAGTTGTGAGTGTGCACACATATTTGTACTCACCTTTTAGTGGTTGCAGGGTCGAGTCCTAGCTCCTGG
>NW_026504031.1:0-13775 GCF_026875155.1 Cherax quadricarinatus
ACGCAAACCACTACGAGCCCACAGCCCGGCTGATCATGGAATCGACTTTAGGTGCTTGTCCAGTGCCACTTGAAGACTGGCCAAGGGGTCTGTTGTAATCCCCCTTAAGTGTGCTGGTAGGCAGTTGAACAGTCTCGGGGAGCCCCAGACAAACTTTATTGTATGGCTCTTAACGACTAGTGACACCCCTGCTTTTCATTGGGTGTAATGGTTGCATCGTCTGCCAAGTTTTTTGCTTTCGTATGAGTGATTTTCGTGTGCAAGTTCGGTACTGAGTCCCTCTAGGATTTTCCAGTGTATATACTCATGCAATCACTCCCTCCTCCTGCGTTCCAGGAATACAGGTTTAAAACCTCAAGCGCTCCCAGTACATTGAGGTGTTTTAAGTCTCTCGTTATGCGCACCCGTGAAAGTTCTCTGTACATTTTCTAGGGTCGGGCAAAGTTCACGAACTCTGCCTTGAAAGGTGCTGTTAGAGTGCAGCAAGTATTCCAGCCTAGATAGACAAGTGGACCTGACTAGTGACAATCGATGTGGGCTTGCCTCCAAGTTTGAAGGTTCTCATTATCCATCCTGTCATTTTTCTTAGCATATGCGTATTGATACAATGTTATGGACCTTGAAGGTTAGATCCCTCGCGACAAAATCACTCCCAGGTCTTTGACGTTGTGTTTCGCTCTATTTTTGTGGCCATAAATTTGATTTGTACTTCTGAATGAAGATTAAATTTCCTCATGTTTAGTAACCATATCTTGAGTAATTGAAAATTTCTCATCGTTGAACTCATATAGTTTTATCCGCAGCCCACTAGAAAGATTTGGTTGGAGTCCGCCTGGAGCCTGCAGTGTCTGCCAATGGAAGACACTGCATGCAGATTCGGGTCATCTGCAAAGGAAGACACGGTGCTGTGGCTGACATCCCTTGTCTATGTCGGATATGAGGATGAGGAAACAAAAATGGGAGCTAGTACTGTGCTTGTGGAACAAGCTTTTTCACCGTAGCTGCCTCGGACTTTACTCTGTAGACACGACTACTCTCTGGTGTTCTGTTTAGTGAGGAAATAAAGATCCAATCGTACCGACTTTCCTGTTTATTCCCTTTAGCACGCATTTTGTGCGCTATACTCCAAGGGTCACACTTGCCGAAGGCTTTTGGCCAGTCTGTAATATAACATCTGCATTCTTTTTGTCTTCTAGTGCATTTAGGACCTTGTCTTTAGTTGAAAATCCCCCAATAGTGAGACAGACAGAGCGACCGTTCTAAACCCCCATGTTGCCCTGGTGTTGTTTAGCCTGATGTTTCTAGATGGGTGGTGACTTGCTTCTTAGGACCCTTACAAAGATTTTTATGGATATGGGAAGTTAGTGCTATTGTTCTGTAGTTTTCTTAGCTAATTGCTTTTACTTGCCCCCATTGTGGAGGTGGGGCTATGTCTGTTGTTTTTAGTAACTGAGGGACGACCCCCCGGTCCAAGCTCTCCACTTCCATAGGATGGAAAAGCTCGAGTGATAGGGGCCTCTTGCAGTTCTTGATGAACACAGAGTCCATGAGTCCTTGGGTGGCCCTGGGGCAGAGTGCATGGCATGTCATTTACGACTGTTCGAATCATTTGGCGTCAGGTAACAACGGATGAGGTCTTGTATAATCAAATTTTTTGTGGCTCTCTCATAAAAAATTCATTTTGAGATCTTCGACTCTCATCTGGTTAGCGGCTTGCTAAAAAACTGAGTCAAATTGGGACTTGAGTAGCTCACTCATTTCTTTGCTGTCATCAGTGTAGGACCCACTTGTTTAAGGTAGGGTCCCAAAACTGGAAATGCACCCTGGTACACTGTCACCTGTACCATTGACTTCACAGTCACCTGCACGTTTGTCTTCACTGTCACACTGTCCACCTCACCACCGCTTCACTACCGACCTGCACCAGCATCCTTCACTGTCACCTTACACCATTGACTTCAAACTGTCACCCTGCATCCACTGGTCTGCAACTGTACACTCCTGCACCATTGTCTCTATCAACTGACACCATGCAGCCACATGTCTTCCACTGTGTCACAACATGGTCACGCGAATATTGATCTCTTTCACTTGTCCACCTTGCACCACTGTCTTCCAACTGTCCCACCGTCGCACACAATTGTCTCCACTGCGTCACCACTTGCAACCACTGTCATCAACTGTCACCAGCCTCCATTGTCTTCAAACTGTCACCTCTGCCCCACGAGTCTTCCCACCGTACACCCTACACCATTTTCTTCACTGTCACCATGCACCACTGTCTTCACTGGTCACACTGCAACATGTCTCAAAACTGACAACCAATCACCACATTCAATCACTGTCAACTCTCACCACTGTCCTTTGCACTTGTCACCGTGCACCAACTGTACTTCACAGTCACCAATGCAACCATCAGTCTTCATACTTGTCACCATGCACCATTGTCTTCACACTGTCACCCTGCACGCACTGTCTTCACTGTCTCCTGCACCACTTTCTTCACTGTCACCTGCACCTTTGTCTATCACAATGTCACACCCTGCACCCAACTGTATCTTCACTGTCACCTGCACCCACTGTCTTCACTGTACACCTGAGCACCAACGTCCTTCACTGCTGTCCAACTGCACCACTGTCTCTTCACGTCACCTTGCCATCACTGAGATCCTTCACTGTCAACCTGCCAGCACTGTCTTTCACTGTCACACCTGCACCGACTTCACGTCACCGCGAATCCTTCAACCACATGCGAGTCAATCAATGTCACCATCTGTACCACTCAGTCTTCAACTGACACCATGACCAACAACTGTCTCATCACTGTCAAAACCTGCACCTACTGTACTTCACTGTCACCATGCACCAAACATGTCCCTTCAACTGTCAACCATGCGCCACTGTCTTCACGTCACCTGCACCCATTTGCGCGTCTATACCACATGTGTCACAACATGCACCAACTGTCTTCACTAGAGCAATCACCCTGACCCAATTGTCTTAACTACTGTCACCATCACCACTGTTCTCACCAGCGACACCTGCACAAATTTGTCTTCACTGTCAAAACCCAAGTACTGGCAACCACTGTCTCCACTGGGTCACCTGACAAACCATATGCTTCATGTGTTACACCAGCACCACTGCGTCTTCACTGTCCCACTCTGTCACCAACTGTACTTCACTGAGAGTTCACCTTCACCACTGTCTTCAAACTGTCATCCTGCACCACAGTCTTCTCATGTCAAACCTCACCATGCGTCTCTCACTGTACACCTGATCACCAACGTCTACACTGATCCATCCTGCATCCACTGTCTTCCACATGTACATCAACCTGCCCACCTTTGAGTCTTCACTGTCCCGGCCCCACTGTGCTTCACTGTCACCCTTTCGCCACCACTGTCGCACTGTCACCTGCACCATGTCTACACTGTCACCTGCACCACAGTTCTTCACTGTCACCTGCACACTGTCTCAGGTCTGTCAACCTGCATCAATGGTCTTCACTGTCACCTGCACCGCCTTCACTGTCACCTGCACCACTGGTCTTCCTGTCACCTGTACCACTGTCTTCACTGTCACCTGCACCACTGTCTTCACTGTCACCCTGGCAACCACTGTCCTTCAACTGTCAACCTGCCACCACTGTCTTCACTGTCACCTGCACCACTGTCTTCACTGCCACCACCATGCGCCACTGTCATTCACTGTCACCTGCACACACTGTCTTCACTGTCACCTGCATCACTGTCCTTCACTGTCACCTGCCAACACTGTCTTCACTGTCACCTGCAGCCACCTGTCTTCACTGTCACGCTGCACACTGCTTCATTGTCACCTCACTCCCTGTCTTCAATGTCACCTGCACCATTGTCTTCTACTGACACCTGCACCACTGTCTTCACTGTCACCTTAACACTGTTCTTCACTGGACACCTGAACCATTTTGTCTTCACTGTCACCTGCACCTTATGCTTCACTGTCACCCTGCTCCACTGTCATCACTGTCACCTGCACCTTTGTGCTTCACTGTCACCTGCACCACTGCTTCAACCTGTCACCTTGCACCACTGTCTTCACTACCACATGGCACCACTGTGCTTCACACCACCTGCACCACTGTCTTCACTGCACCTACACCATTGTCTTCACTGTCACCCTGCAACCACTGTCCGTTCATCTGTCCACCCCTCCGCACCATTGTCATCAAAAACCTGTTCCCCTCCCACCTGCACCATTGTCTTCACTGTCACTCTGCACCCATTGTTTTCACTGATCGCCCCACCTGCCACCACTGTCTTCACTGTCACCTGCTACCATTGTCTTCACTGTCACCTGTACCACTTTCTTCACAGTCACCTGCACCATTGTCTTCACTGTCAACCTGCCTACCACTGTCTTCACTGTCCACCTGCACCAAGTCTTTCACTGTCACCTGCACCACTGTCTTTTCACTGTCACCTGCACATTGTCTTCACTGTCACCTGCACCACTTTCTTTCACTGTCCACCTGCAACCCACGTGCTTCGACTGTCACCTGCACCACGTCTTCAATGTCACCTGCACCACTGTCTTCACTGTCACCGTGCACCATTGGTCTTCACTGTCACCGCACCACTGTCTCACTGTCACCTGTAACATTGTCTTCACTGTCACCCTGCACCTTTGTCTTCACTGTCACCTCACCACTGTCTTCACTGTCACCTGCACCGTTGTCTTACTGTCACCTGCACCACTGCTTCACTTGTCACCTGCACCACTGTCCTTCACTAACACCTGTCCCACTGTCCTTCCACTATCACCTGCACCACTTTCTTCACTGTCACCTACACCTTTGCTTCACTGTCACTGCCCACTGCTTCACTTGTCACCTGCACCATTGTCTTTCACTGTCACCTGCACCTTGTCTTCACTGCACCTGCACCATTGTCTTCACTGTCACCTTGCACCACTGTCTTCACTCACCTGCACCACTGTCCTTCACTGTCACCTGCACCACTGTCTTCACTGTCACCTGCACCACTGTCCTTCAACTGTCACCTGCACCACTGTCTTTCACTGTCACCTGCACCACTGATCATCCTACTGTCCACCGTGCACCACTGTTCCCATCAATTTCACCTGCACCACTGTCTTCACTGTCCACCTGCACCACTGTCGTTCACTGTCACCTGCATCAACTTTCTTTACTGTCACCTGCCATCACTGTCTTCACTGTCACCCTGCACCACTGTCTTCACTGTCACCTGCACCACCTGTTCCCTTTCACCTGTCACCTGTCCCACTGTCTTCACTGTCACCTGCATCAACTGTCTTCACTGTCACGTGCACCACTGTCTTCACTGTCACCTGCAATCCGCTGTCCTCACTGTCACCGTGCAACACTAGTCTTCACTGTCACCGGCACCACTGTCTTCCTGTCACCTGCACCTTTGTCTTTCACTCACCTTGCACCACTGACTTCACTGTCACCTGCATACCACTGCTTCACTTGTCACCTGCACCACAGTCTTCACTGTCACCTCACCACAGTCATCACTGTCACCTGCATCACTGTCTTCACTGTCTACCGCGCAACCACTGCTTTCACTGTCACCTGCACCACTGTCTTCACTGTCACCTGCACACTTGTCTTTCACTGACACCTGTACCACTGTCTTCACTGTCACCTGCACCACTGTCTTCACTGTCACCTGCAACCACTGTCTCACTGTCACCCTGCACCACTGTCTTCACTGTCACCTTCACCACTGTCTTTCACTGTCACCTGCACCACTGTCCCATTCACTGTCACCTGGCATCCACAGTCCTTCACTGTCACCTGCATCACTGTCCTTCTTCACTGTCACCTTGCATCACAGTCTCACTGTCTACCTGCACCACTGTCTTCACTGTCACCGCACCACTGTCCCCTTCACTGTCACCTGCATCACTTTTACCCGTGCCACACTGTCCTTTCACTGTCACCCCTGCACCACTGTCCTTCACTGTCACCTGCACCACTGTCTTCACTGTACCTGCAGCCACTGGTCTTCACTGGGTCACCTGCACCATTGTCCTTCACTGTCACCTGCACCACTGTCTTCACTGTCACGCTGCACCTCTGTCTTCACTGTCACCTTCACCAGCTGCTTCCACTTTCCACCCTGCACCATTGTCTTCACTGTGCCTGCCTGCACACTGTCTTCACTGCCGTCGCGCGAGTGCGGGGCGGGGCGCGAGCTGTTCTACCTGCACCACTGTTCTTCACTGTCTCCACCTTGCACCACTGTCTTCACTGTCCACCTGCACCACTGACTTTCACTGCCACCGCACCACTGTCTTCACTGCCACCTGCACCACTGTCTTCACTGTCACCTGCACCACTGTCTTCACTGTCACCTGCACCACTGTCTTCACTGTCACCTGCACCATTTTCTTCACGGTCAACCTGCACCACTGTCTTCACTGTCACCTGCAACCACTGTCCTTCACTGTCAACCTGCACCATTGTCTTCACTTTCACTTGCAAGTTAACTTACATGCGGCTTGTCCTTGTCCACCTAGCAGTAAAAATAGTCACCTGTGTGTCAAGTGTCCGCATCCTGGGGAAAACAAGTATGTTACAAGCTGGAACGTTATGTGCCAGTACCTGTTGGAACGTTATGTGCCAGGTAAGATAACACTCCAGTACTGTGTAAGAAACTCCAGTACCCTTCGGAATCTAATTTACTGTGTAAGATAACATTTTACATTGCTGTGTAACTCCAGAACCTGCTGGAATCGTTTCATTTACTCGTATACTATAAATAAATTCCAGTACTGTGTGAGAAACACCAGATACACCTCAGTCAATCTAGTGTAACTGGTGCTAACTCCTGCCTGCTGGAATGTTATGTCACGTCGGTATAAACATACTGAACAAGACTCATCATTTCATCACATACTGTGTTAACACACAACGTCCAGTACCACTCTGAATATCTCTAAGTGTTCCTGATGGTAACTAATGTAGACGGTGCGTGGAGGAGTGGGAGGATGTACATGAATATATAACAATTCCAGTACTGGATTGAGAAGACTCCAGTACCCCTACTGTAATCTAGTAGTTAACTGTGATAACTCGCTAATTATCCCTGCTGAGGTATGTGATGTACTCTTCATGATAAACTTAATCCATTAACTGTGAATAAGAAAAACGTCACAGTAACCACTCTGGAAATCATATGTATACTCTGTATAACTCCAGTACCTTGCCTGGAAATGGTTACACTACATGTATATTGGTATAACCATTCCAGTACTGTTTAAGAAACTCCAGCAACCCAATCTGAATCTAAGAGATGTTACTGTGTAACTCCAGCACCAGATGCGCTGGAATGCTTCATGTCCGTAAATCAGTTTTTACGAATATCGCGGATATCTTAGCAGTTACGGAGCCAAGCCGTGTTGCAAGAAAATAAGACATTGGCAAGGCAAACAGGAGGGGCTAGACGCTGGTGCTATGTAGGCAGGGGGCAGCAGGGGTGGTGCTTGTGGTAGGCGTGCTTGTGGCAGGGTGGTGCTTCTGGTAGGGGCAGAGTGATGATTACTGCAGGGGCAGGGTTTTTTGATTGAAGCAAGGGCAAGGGGAAGGGTGGTGGATTACTGCAGGGAGGCAGGTGGTGCTTGCCTGAGGGGGCAGGGCAGGGGGCGGTGCTTGTGGCATTGGCAGGGGTGGGTACTTGGGGCAGGGGGTAGGTTAGTGCTTGATACAGGGGGCAAGGTGGTGATTATTGCAACGGGGCGCAGAGGTTATTACTGAAGTCCATGGGTGGTGCTTGTGGAAGGTGGTGCTTGTGGCAGGGCAGAGTGGTGATTCCAGCACGGGACAGGGTGGTGCTTTGGCAGGGGGAAGGGCTGTGCTTGCTGCAGGGGGCAGGGTGGTGCTTGGGGCAGGGGGAAATGGGTGGTGCTTTGCCTGCATGGGGGTTGATGATTCTTCTGCACGGGCTGGTGTGGTAGGGCAGAGTGATGAATACTGCAGGGGCAGGTTTTGATTACTGCAAGGGGCAGGGGAAGGGTGGGTGATTACTGACAGGGGTACAGTGTGGTGCTTGCTGCTGAGGCAGGCGTGCTTGTGCAAGGGGCTGGGTGTGCTTTGGCAGGGAAAGGGCGGTGCTTGCTGCAGGGCAGGGTAAAAGTGCTTGTGGCAAAGGGAAGGGTGTACTTGCTGCAGGGGGCAGTGGGGTGCATACTGCAGTGGCAGGGTTGGTGCTTGCTGCAGGGTAGGGTGGTGCTTGCTGAGGGGCAGGGTGGTGCTTGCAGCAGGGACAGGGTGGTGATTACTGCAGTGGGTAGGGTTGTGATTACTGCAGGGAGCAGGGTGGTGTCGTGCTGCAGGGGGCTATGGTGGTGATTACTGCAGTGGTGGTCAGGGTTGGTGTTTACTGTAAAAAAAAAATAAAAGCAGGGGGCAGGGGGAGCGTTGCTTGGCAGGGGCATGGGTGGTGATTACATCAGTGGCATGATGGTGATTTCTGCAGTGAGCAGGGTGTTGATTTACTGCAGGGGGTCAGATGTGCTTGCTGCAATGGTCAGGCAGGGGGTGCTTGCTGCAGGGGGCAGGGTGGTGCTTGGCTTGCAGGGGGCAGGGGAGGTGGCTGCTGCAGGGGGCAGGGTGGTGCTTTGCTGCAGGGCCAGAGTGGTGCTTGTCTAAGCAGGGGCTGGGTGGTGCTTGCTGGAGGGGCCAGGGTGTTAGCTTGCTGCAGGGGGTAGGTTGGTGGCCTTGCTGCAGGGGGCATGGTGGTGCATGCTGCAGGGGCAGGGAGTTGCTTGCTGCAGGGCAGAGTGAGGCTTGCTACAGGGCTGGGTGGTGCTTGCTGGAGGGGCAGGGGGTGCTTGCTACAGGGGCTGGTGAGTGCTTGCTTGGAGGGGGCAGGGTGGTTGCTTGCTACAGGGGCTTGTTCGAGTTGCCTTAGCTGGAGGGGCATCGGTGGAGCATGACTGCAGGGGTAGGTTGGTAGAGCTTGCTGCAACGGAGGCAGGATGATGCTTTTTGCTACAGGGGCTGGGTGGTGCTTGTGGGCATGGTATCTGGGTGGTGTTTTTTGGCAGGAAAAGGGAGGTGCTTGGCCGCAGGGAGCAGGGTGGTGCTTCTGTGACAAAGGTAAGGATGGAGTATACTTGCATAACCTATGCAGGGGGCAGTGGGGGTGCTTACTTCAGTGGGGTCAATGGTGGTTGCTTGCTTGGCAGAGTAGGTGTTACTAGGAGGTGGGTGATTACTGCAATAGTGGCAGGGATGGTGATTTACTGCAGTGGGCAGGTGGTGATTACAGTCATGGTATGTAGGGTGGTGAGCGTGCAGCAGGTTGCCTGTGGTGGCATACATGCAGTGGGCAGGATGGTGATTGCTGCAGGCGGGCTGGGTGGTTGATATCTGTAAGTGGGGGCCGGGTTGGTTTGAATACCTGCAGAGGACAGAAGTGGTTTGCTTGCTGCAGGGGGCAGGTGTGCTTGCTGAGCGTGGGCAGTTGGTGCATGCTGCAGTGGGAAGGGAAGGAAGCTGCAGCGAACAGGGCGGTGTTTTATCAGCATGGAATAACTAGGCGAAGCAAGGAAGGAAAGGGTGTGGGCATTGAGGGACATGGCGAGGATGAGGGGTTGAGGGAGTGAGGTAGTGCTGACCCTTGCCGCCACCCACCAATACCACCACACCGCACAACCAACAACACCACAAGCACTATAACCACCACAAACCACAACCATCAACCCACCACAAGCCACTATAACCCAACACAACCACAACCACCATCACCACTACAACCCAGGACATCACAACATCACCAAAACCTTTAGTATCATCACCACCAACAACCTTCACCACGCACACCACCACTAAGCAATGGACAACCTCACCACACTTACACCACCAGGAGTATGCAACTTCCCACCAATGAAAATCAGGGGCGCCAATATTATCACCTGAGAAGACAACACAATAAGTGGTCGGGGCCCAAGCAATTCAACTGCCTCCCAGCATACAATAATGGGGATTACCAATATACCCTGGCTGTCTTAAAGATGCTCTGGACAAGCAACCTAATATCATTACCTGACCATCCGGGCAGTGGTTCGACATCAGTTTGCATGCGGCCATCCCCGCAGTAACAGTCTGGTTGCTCAGACCCTGATCCACCACGATGTCTGGTCTCAAACAGGGCCGCGGGGGGCGTTTGAACACTCCGAAACCCTCTCCAGGTATACCACCTTCAACAGCCACCACAACCACCAATAACAGACAACATTCACCACAACACACCATGGTAACACAAATCGCACATCACTGACAACCACCACCCAGACCACCGCCACCACCACCACTACCTAGCAGTGTCAACGCTATTTAGCAAGTGCCAATTTACGCTGCTTGCTGAAGTGAGCCGATGGAGGGCCACTTACCGGCTAGGCATTGACACTCTTACAAGCCAAAGACTGCCACCCTACGGCCAGAGAAGTAATACCACCGGCAGGGAAGTACAACCTACACCGGCCAGAGGGAGGGACATCTACTGGCTCAGGGAAGAGGCCAGTTACACTGCCACTACTGCCCTCCCTGGCCGCAAACAGAAGCCAATAATCCCCACTCACAGTTGCTTCAACACCCATAACCTAAACTTTTTTTAATCAAAACTTTGATTTTTGACAACAGTGAATGTAGTGTGTGTGTGTGTGTGTGTGTGTGTTGTGTGTGTGTGTGTTGTGTGTGTGAGTGTGTGTGTGGTGTGTGTGTGTATAGTTGTGTGTGTGTGTGCCTGCGTGTGTATGTGTGTGTGTGTGTGTGTGTGTGTGTGTGTGTTGTGTTGCGCGCGTGTGTGTCCGGTGTGTGTGGTGTGTGTGTGTGTTGTGTGGTGTGGTGTGTGTGTGTGTTGTTGTGGTGTGTGTGTAGGTGTGTGGTGTGTGTGTGCCTGCGTGTGTATTTGTATGTGTGTGTGTGGTTGTGTGTGCCTTGCGTGTGTATTGTGTGTGTGTGTGTGTGTGTGTGTGTGTGTTGTGAGTGTTGTGGTGTGCGTGATGTGTTTTGTGTGTGTTGTGTGACTGCGTGGTATGTGTGTGTGTGTGTGTGTGTGTTGTTGTGAGTGTGTGTGTGGTGTGTATGTGTGATGTTGTGGTTGTGGTGTGTGGTGTGTGTTGTTGTTGTGCCTGTGTGTGTGTGTGTGTGTGGAGTGGTGTGTGTGTGTGTGTGTGTGTGAGGTGTGTGTGTGGTGTTGTGTGGCCTGCGTGTGTGTGTGTGCTTGCCCTGGGTGTGCCTGCGAGTTGTGGGTTGTTGTGGTGCCGCGTGTGTCTGTGTGTTGTGTGTGTGTGTGTCTGTGTGTGTTGGTGTTGTGTTTGTGTGTTTGTGTTGTGTGTGTGTGTGTGTTGTGCGGTGTGTGTGTGGTGTCTGATGTGTGTGTGTGTTGTGTGTGTGTGTGTGTGTGTTCTGTGCGCCTGACGTGTGTGTGTGTGTGGTGCCGCGTGTGTGTGTGTGGTGTGTGTGTGTGTGTGTGGTGTGTGTGTGAGTGTGTGTGTTTGTGTGTGGTGTGTGTGTGTGTTGTGCGCGCAGCGCGCCTGCCTGCGAGTGTGTGTGTGTGTGTGGTGTGTGTGTTGTGTGTGGTGGGGTTTTGTGTGTGTGTGGTGGTGTGTGGTGTGTTGTATGTATAAATTTATTGTGGTGTGGCGTGTGTGTGTGTGTGTGTGTGTGTGTGTACTCACCTAGTTGTACTCACCTAGTTGAGGTTGCGGGGGTCGAGTCCGAGCTCCTGGCCCCGCCTTTTTCACTGATCGCTACTAGGTCACTCTCCCTGAGCCGTGAGCTTTATCATACCTCTGCTTAAAGCTATGTATGGATCCTGCCTGTGTCTTCCAACTGTGTCCCCTTGTTACTGTGTCCAATCTCTGGAACATCCTGTCTTTGTCCACCTTGTCAATTCTTCTCAGTATTTTGTATGTCGTTATCATGTCCCCCCTATCTCTCCTGTCCCCCAGTGTCGTCAGGTTGATTTCCCTTAACCTCTCCTCGTAGGACATACCTCTTAGCTCTGGGACTAGTCTTGTTGCAAACCTTTGCACTTTCTCTAGTTTCTTCACGTGCTTGGCTAGGTGTGGGTTCCAAACTGGTGCCGCATACTCCAATATGGGCCTAACGTACACGGTGTACAGGGTCCTGAATGATTCCTTATTAAGATGTCGGAATGCTGTTCTGAGGTTTGCTAGGCGCCCATATGCTGCAGCAGTTATTTGGTTTTATGTGCGCTTCAGGAGATGTGCCTGGTGTTATACTCACCCCAAGATCTTTTTCCTTGAGTGAGGTTTGTAGTCTCTGACCCCCTAGGGCTGTACGCCGTCTGCGGCCTTCTTTGCCCTTCCCCAATCTTCATGAAATTTGCACTTGGTGGGATTGAACTCCAGGAGCCAATTGCTGGGCCAGGTCTGCAGCCTGTCCAGATCCCTTTGTAGTTCTGCCTGGTCTTCGATCGAAATGAATTCTTCTCATCAACTTCACGTCATCTGCAAACAGGGACACCTCAGAGTCTATTCCTTCCGTCATGTCGTTCACAAATACCAGAAACAGCACTGGTCCTAGGACTGACCCCTGCGGGGCCCCCGCTGGTCACAGGTGCCCACGCTGACACCCTCGGCACGTACCATGACTCCCCTGCTGTCTTTCGACAAGTATTCCCTGATCCATTGTTTGTGCCTTTCCCTGTTATCCCCGCTTGGTCCTCCAGTTTTTGCACCAATCTCTTGTGTGGAACTGTGTCAAACGCCTTCTTGCAGTCCAAGAAAATGCAATCCCCCACCCCTCTCTCTCTTGTCTTACTGCTGTCACCATGTCATAGAACTCCCGTAGGTTTGTGACACAGGATTTCCCATCCCTGAAACCATGTTGGCTGCTGTTGATGAGATCGTTCCTTTCTAGGTGTTCCCCCACTCTTCTCCGATAATCTTCTCCATGATTTTTGCATACTATACATGTCAGTGACACTGGTCCGTAGTTTAATGCTTAGTCTGTCCCCCTTTTTTAAGATTGGGACTACATTTGCTGTCTTCCATGCCTCAGGCAATCTCCCTGTTTCGATTTGAAAGTATTGAATATTGTTGTTAGGGGTACCCCATAGCGCCTCTGCTCCCCTCTCTCAATACCCATGGGGAGATGTATCTGGCCCCATTGCCTTTGAGGTATCTGCTCACTCAGAAGCCTCTTCCTTCTTCCTCGGTTGTGTGCACTGTGGGCCAGCACTTGGTGGTGTGCCCCACCTCCTCGTCTTTCTGGAGTCCCTTCTGGGCTCCTCTGTGAACACTTCTTTGAATCTCTTGTTGAGTTTCTTACATACTTCACGTCATTTCTTGTTGTCTCTCCTCCTTCCTTCCTTAGCCTGATTTTCCTGGTCCTTGACTGTTGTTTCCTCCTCGATGTGGCCTGAACAACAGTTCGGGCCAGATTTGGCTTTCGCTGCTATGTCTTTCATATTGTCTTTGGGCCCTCCCTTCTTATCTGTGCATATTCGTTTCTGGCTCTACGACTATTCTCCTTATTCTCTGGGTCCTTTGCCTTCTATATTTCTTCCATTTCCCTGCACACTTGGTTTTTTGCCTCCCCGCACCTTTGGGTAAACCATGGGCTCATCCTGGCTTTTTTTATTCCTGTTACCCTTGGGCAAACCTTTCCCCAGCCTCCTTGATTTTGTTGCTACATATTCCCTATCTCCCTTAACTGGTTCCCTGCCGTTCTCTGTCCCTGACCCATTCAGGTAGTTCCCCATTCCTGGGGT
>NW_026504034.1:0-12206 GCF_026875155.1 Cherax quadricarinatus
AGGGTAAAAAACCCTCCCTGTGGTCCTGCCCGGGAAGGGATCCCCAGGGGAAAGGGCCAAAACCCGGGAAGGACCCTCCCAGAGGAAGGCCCTAAACCGGAATTCTCCCCCTGTAGAAGGCCTTTTCCGAATTCCTCCCCCCTGTAGAAGGCCTTTTCCCCCGGAATTCCTCCCCCTGTAGAAATTATGACTACTTATATATATATATATGTCGTGCCGAATATGTAAAAACTGGTCAATTAGCAAGAACTCATTTAAAATTAATTTTCTGAAATTTTCTCTTATACTTTTAAAGATATATTTTTTCATTAATGTTAATGTAAAAATTTTTAATTTTGCACCAAAAGAATCTTAGAAAACTTACCTAACCTTATTATAACAAGACCAATTTATTTTAGCCTAACCCAACTAAATATATTTTAGATTTGTTTACAATAATTTAATACTAAACAAAAAGAGTGAAATATATTTTTTTCGTTAGGTTCAGAATGATTTTGGCAAAATTATTGCATAAACAAATTTTCGCTTGTCGTACATGGCAAGATAAGCGTTGCTATTTAAGCCAAGATCGCAAGTTCTCTTGCCTATTCGGCACGACATATATATATATATATATATATATTAATATATATATATATATATATATATATATATATATATATATATATATATTATATATATTATTTTTTTTATTATCACACTGGCCGATTCCCACCAAGGCAGGTCCTCTATACAGAAATCCGGCACCATTGGAACCTGTAGTGTGCCGGATTACTGAGTTTGCCCGATTATATAGTGATTAGGTTAGAATAAAATTATCCAACTTGATTTACACAAAGCTCATTGAACTTCGGCAAAAATCGAACATTTCTGCAACTTTGAGCTCAATTTCAAGTACGTTTCTTCGTGAAATCAATCAAAATCATATCTATTTCTGTAAAATATCTTCCATTCTCTCGCATGAGACCAAAAAAATGAAAATACTACCATAAAAACCAACGAAAATATACCGCAAAGAGGCGGCTAATAGCTGAGAAGTGAACTCCTTTATTTATCGTCTTTTTTTTTCATTTTTGGTACACGTTAAGAAGCACCTTTCCATCATACATTGCCCAAGTTTCAATAAGACAGCCCAACAAACAACAGAAAGAAAAAAAATATTTACCAAAAATCGTATATGGCAACCCAAGCCAAGTACTGAAATAAGTCACTTTGACTTTTTTGGGTTATCCTCGGTACTTTACACATACACTGCTATGTATGGTAATCTATGTAACTGTATTTGTGTATACCTGAATGAACTTATTTACTTCTATTCTGTCGACTGAGTACAACAAATCGCCCATTCATCTGTTTCAACTACCCAATAAAGTGGTCAGAAATTGGCAATTTGACCAATTTCACACAAATTTCAACAGATGCCAATTTCAAAATAGTGTCCATAATGAACAATGCAGACATTCCTGGCACTAAAATAACATTTTCTCTGTTCATTAGTCATCATTCGAGGCTCCTCTTATATTACTCTTGCTTACCATTCGGAATTTTTATTCACACAAAAATAGAAAATTTACTGTTATGCAGAACACTGCATTAATGTAATAACTGTATAAATAATGTCAACCCATTGTTGACTGTGTATTGGAATTAGGACTGGAAGGCAGACATGTTTACTTTCGAAATAACATCGCTAAAGAATGGAACATTTCTGCTACTTGGAGAGCAATTTCAATTCAGTTCAATTCAATTCAAGTTTATTCTCTATAAGGGTTACAATGTGGGGTTTACAGGTTTTGGGTATTGTGTGGTTTACATGTTATAAAATACTAATTACAGAGGGGGCCACTAGGACACCTAGCATGGCTAGGCATTTCGAGCAGACTTAGATTAATTCTTAACATTAAATCCTTACAGATTATGGTATTAAGGCTAAGTGACTACATCATAATTTGTGAGTTTAGTAATTTGAATGCTTTTGTTTTGGCACAATACAAGGTGTCTATATTTGAGTATCATAGGCAAACTTATGACTAGTTAGGACTTATTATATTAAGATTAAGATTAGTATTTCTGGGTTTATAGTCAGTGGGTGAGTGAGTGTAATTGTGAACCACCAGGTGGTTATCATGTAGTTAGTTGTCGGGGTGGATCCGGGAGATAAAATGTATTCTAACTGTAGTTTTGAAAGTGATGAATGTGTCTGCAGTTCTAGAGTTTTCAGGTAGGGTGTTCCAGATTTTAGGTCCTTTGAAATACAATGAATTTTTGTAAAGGTTTAGTCGAACACGGGGAATGTCATAGAGATGTTTGTGTCTGGTGTTATGCCTGTGGATCCTCTCACAACTATCAAGAAAGCGTTTTAGGTCAAGGTTAATATTGGAATTTAAGGTCCTGTAGACATAGATTGCAAAGTAGTAAGTGTGGATGTACTGAACAGGGAGCAAGTTTAGATCTATGAAGAGTCGGGGGTTGTGTTGCCAGGGATGGGATTTAATGATTATTCTTACTGTGGCTTTTTGTTGGGTTATTATTGGCTTTAGGTGTGTTGCTGCAGTTGAACCCCAAGCACAGATAGCATAGGTGAGGTATGGATATATAAGTGAATGGTATATGAGAAGGGCAGCTTGCAGTACGTAGTATCATATCTTGGAGAGGATCCCCACCATTTTGGATACTTTTTTTTGTTATGTGTTGGATATGGGTGCTGAAATTTAGGTTGTTGTCGAGGTATAGGCCAAGGAATTTGCCCTCATTATGTCTGGCAATTAGGAGTGTTGTCGATCTTAATGTTTAAAGTTGTGCAATACCTGCTCTGTACCAAACATAATATAGTAGGTTTTGCCAGTGTTAAGTGTTGTAGTTTTATTGGCTGTCATCCAAGTCGATATTTTGTAGCCAGCTCCTCGTTACTAATGGTGTTGAGGGGTGGCAAGATATGGGTTGGGAGATGACATAAGTCGCGTCGTCAGCAAGGGAATGGGTTTCAGGTGTGTGGATATGTTTGGAAGATCAATGATGTATAAATGAGGAAGGAGCAGGGATCCAGAACACTTCCCTGCCAGATACCTCAGTTATCTAATTGGGCCGTATTGATGAGGCTGTGTCTTTAATGGTGACATACTGATACCTATTAGAAAGGTAGGATTTAAAAATATGCAAGCGCATGGCCTCTCTTACCTATTGGTCATATTTGTGCGAGTTAGGATGCCATGGTCTACTGTGTCAAGCACTTTTCTTGGTTATAAAATTTCCTAGCGGTATTCCTTAATTTTCCAAATGATGTGTAAAGCAGGGTATAGCATTTTTTATAATTGCATCATTAGTGCTTTTAATTTTCTGAATTCCAAATTGGCATGGGTTGAGTATGTTTGGATTAGCAATGGTAAGTTTGATAATGGCCTATTAGTTTGTATACGTCTGAGGGTCACCAACTTTATGTATTGGTGTAACCCTTGCTGTTATTGAGTAGTGTCGGAAAGTAGTTAATTGTAGTTGACTTGTTTAAAAGTAATGTGTAATAGTGCGAAGGGCATTGGGCCACTTGCTTTGTAAAATTAATAGTGGTACATGAGACAGATTCCCCGAGTTATTTTTAAGTGACTTTATGATTGCGGTGACTTTGTGGGCCCTCGTTGGTACAAGATAGAAGGAATTTGGGAAATTCTATGTTGGTAGTCCCCTGCACGGGCATTGGTACGTGGGGATTTTACTGGAGAGATTAGTCCTATGTATGGAAGAAGAAGTCGTTTTTCTTGTTAGCTGTGTTCAGTTGGGATGTAGTGGTGTTTCATGAGGTTTAGTTAGGGACAATAATTCCTTGTTTTTTTTTTCAGTTAGTTGTGGAGTCCCCAGGAATCTGGAAAAGTGTTTTCCAGGTCTTTTTTATATCTCCTCTTGTGTCAGTGAATCTGCTGGAGTAGTACAGTTGTTTGGCTTTATTAATTTGGTGAGAACTGATTGAATATTGTTTTTAAGATATCTTTGTGTTATTAAGCCCCTCCCTGTCTATATTTGCTTTTCATATTGGTGTTTCTTATCAATGGATTTCAGAATGCTGCTGGTTAGCCATGGGCAACCAAGCCGTTTATTCTTGATCTGTTTCAAATTCAAATTCAAATTCAAAGTTTATTCTCTATAAGGATTACAATGTTTGTTTGTTTGTTGTATAGTCTAAGTATTTTGTTAAGAAAAATGTCTGCCCAATCGTCAGTACCATGGCATTGGAGAATTCTGTAGGCCAGTCAACAGTCTCTAGGTCAGCTGTGAAATTCCTTATTGAGGCCTCGTCATGGAGTCTAAATGAAACTTTGTTGTATTCGAGTGGTGCTTACTAATGTTTGTTAAGAGGAAGGTTGGGTAGTGGTCTGTAGTGCTATCTGTGATTATCTCTGATTTATGGGGGGCCTAGTATTTTGGTACATATGTGGTCTATTTATGGTTTGCACTTGTCTCAGTCAGCCTGGGTTGGTTTAGTTATTGTTGGTATGAGAAGAGTGGTTGTTTCATATTGTTGATGAAATCACTTTACAGTCTGATATGGGTGTCTCAGCTAATGGAAGGTGGTGCTTGTTCATTTTGTTGTTTGTGTTATTAGTGAACTTTAGATTCTACTTGAAGTTTGGGATGTTAGTGTGGGTGTATACCGGTATATGGCACAGATTGTTATAGGCGTCTTGAGGTTTTTGTTCCGTTTAAAATTAGCAAAAATTATTCCCATATTCCATACTAAAAAAAAAAACCCTAAATTGCAAGTAGTGCAAGTACTGAGATATTTTGGTTTAGAGTAAATAGATTGCAGAGTACCATCCACCAACTAGTATGGTCTGCAGTTGTGGATTGCTGTGTTCCTGGTGTGTCCTGGCTTAAGCCAGGTCTCAGTACGAATAATGCAGGAGAAGGGTGTTTTTAATTGATCTAGGAGTGTGCCAGGACGTCATCATAGTGTTGCTTAAGGACCTGATGTTGTAGTTAAGAACTGATTAGACTGTTGAGATAAGTGTTGGTTGTCTTGCTGTGTAATAAAAGACAGTTACTTTCAATAAGTTTTGATTGTTTTAGTTTATGGAGGTTTTGTTAGGTACATGTACAAGTTGGTGTTTATATCTGTATTATGTGGTGAGTATCTAATACTGATTTCTGTAGTGGTGGGAGGTTTGGATAAGTATACCGCTATAGGCACTTTGGTCATATAGAGTATAGTCACTATAAAACATAATGAAATTGATATTGTCTATGTGTTGAGCTAGAATGAGCTAAAGTACAACTAGGTAATTGTTAGTTTAGGTGTTGTCTAAGTATTGTCGCTAGAATGAGCTAATGTACTACTAGGATATAAACTTATTATATAAAAATACAAAATTAAAATTCAATCAATTCAATTCAATTCAAAGTTTATTCTATTATAAGGATTTCAATGCTGAGTTTACAGAAATTTGAGTTATTGTTTGTTTACATGTAGTAAAATTGTGGATTAACAGTGTGTACCACTAGAACGCTTAGCATGGCTAGGCATTTCGGGCATAATTAGTTTTATTCTTTAATTGTAAAATATTAAAATTATGAGGTAAATTGGTATTATGGCTAAGTGACTAAATACTAGTTTGTGAGTTTAGCAATGTGAATGCTTTTGTTTTGGCACAGAATGTTAGTTTCAGTTTGGAGTACACAGGATTCATTATTTTAAGATGCGATTAATATTTTGTTTATGGTCAAATGAGTGAAGAGAGACTGAGTCGTAAGTAGTGAAACCACCAGGTGGTCTTCGTTGTAGTTTAGTTGAACGGGGTGTATCAGGGAGATAAGATGTTTTCTAATGGTAGTGTTGAGGTGATGAATGTGTCTGCAGTTCTTAAAGTTCTCAGTAGGGGTATTCCAGATTTTAGAGGCCTTTGACATACATTGAATTTTTGTAAAGGTTTAGTCGGACAGGGGAATGTCGTAGAGATGTTTGTTTCTTGGTGTTATGCCTGTGGTTCTGTCACAAACTATCAAGAAAGCGTTTTAGGTCAGGTTGTATTAGAGTTTAAAGGCCCTGTTGTAGATATAGATTGCACAGTAGTAAGTGTGGATGTACTGAACTGCGGAGTAGTTTAGATCTTTGAAGAGTTGGTGGGGTGTGCTGCAGGGATGGGATGTTGTGATTATTCTTACTGCAGCTATTTGTTGGGTTATTATTGGCTTTAGGTGTGTTGCTGCAGTTGATTCCCCAAGCACCAAATAGGCATAGGTGAGGTATTGGATATAACTTTTGTGAGCGGTCATAGTGTGGAGATGGCATTTTGCGGCACGTGTATCGTATATTGGGAGAGATCCAACGTTTTGGATTACTTTTTTGGCTATTATGCTGGATATGGGTGCTGAAATTAGGTTGTTGTCAAGGTAGAAGCCTAGGGAAATTTTTCCCCCCCTTTTTTTCTGGTAATTAGAGTGTTGTTCAATCTTATGTTATTTGTGCATCTCCTGCTCTGCACCAAACATATTATAAGTAAGTTTTGTCAGTGTTAAGCGTAAGTTTTGTGGTGTCATCCAAGTCGATATTTTTAATCAGTCTCATTCACAATGGGTGTTGAGAGTGGTGGCAAGATAGGGTGAGAGTTGACAATAAGACGTGTCATCCAGCAAAGAGATGGGTTTCACGTTGTTGGGATACGTTTGGAAGGTCATTGATGTTAATGAGGAAGAGCAGGGGACCAAGGACACTTTCCCTGCGGAAACTCCAGTATCAAGTGCCGTGTTGCTGATGCTGTGTCTTTAATGGTGCGTCTGATACCTTTAGTAATGTAAGATTTGAAATAAAGCAGCGCATGGCCTCTTATACCGTAAGTGGTTCAAGTTGTGGAGTAGTTGGATGTCGTGGTTTACTGTGTCAAAAGCTTTTCTTAGGTCAATAAAAAATTTCCTAGGTGGAGTATTCTTTTTCCCAATGCTGTGTAAAGCAGATCTAGCATTTTTCTGATTGCATATTAGTGCTTTTTTTTTTTTCCTGAATCCAAACTGGCAGAGGTTGAGTATGCTTGAGCCCATTATAAATGAATACAGTCTCCTGTGCAGAGTTTCTCAAAGATTTTAGATAGCAATGTAAGTTAGTATTGGCCTATGTTGTTTAAGTTGTAGGGTCACTCCTTTATGTATGGTGGAACCCTTGCCATCTTGAGTAGTTTCGGGGAAGTGCTTAGTCTCTATTGACTTGTTAAATGTAATGAAATAGCATGACGAAAGGACATGGAGCCGATCGCTTGACAGAATGGTGGGACATGAGACAGTTTCCCCGAGTTATTTTTAAGTGACTTTATGATCTCAATGACTTCCGTGGGGCCTCAGTTGTGTTAGCAAGATAGAGGAATTAAGGGAAATTTCCATCTAGGTAGTCCCCGGCATGGGCATTGGTATTGGGATTTTACTGTGCGAGATTAGAATCCTATGTTTTGAGAAGAAGTCGTTTTATCTGGTTAGCTGTGTCAGTGGGATGTTGTGGATGTTCATGGTACTTGCCAAATGGCCACTAGGGTCTGATATAGGATGTTAACAAGAACAATTGCACTAGGGTCTGATAAAGGTTGTTAACAAGAACAATTGCACTAGGGTCTGATATAGGTTGTTAACAAGAACAATTGCACTAGGGTCTGATATAGGTTGTTAACAAGAACAATTGCACTAGGGTCTGATTAGGTTGTTTAACAAGAGAACATTGCACTAGGGTCTGTTATAGGTTGTTAACAAGATCAAGGGATAACTAGATTTAATTGACAAAATATAAAAATTGACAAATTAAAGTACCAAAAGAATAATAAGTAAAAAATAACAATGACAATGACTTTGGTTCTTTTCATAGTGAAATCAATCAAAATCATACCTATTTCTGTAATTATTATTCCCAGTCTATATCAAATGAGACAAAAAGAAAAAAAAAAAGAGAATATACAACCATAAAAAAACCATACGAAAATATACCTCTCTGGGGAGGCTAAGGGCTGAGAAGTGAACTCCGTTATTTATGGTCTGATTTTTTTCATTTTTGGTGTACGTTAAGAAGTATCTTTCCATCATACATTGCCCAAGTTTCAGTAAGACAGCCGAACAAACAACTGACAGAGAGAAAATAATTATAATAATAATAATATCTTTATTTACTACAAGTACATGTACAAGGTATACAGTCCTAGTTGACATCAGTGACATACTACTATATGGAAAGTCCCTTGTTATGCAGAGCATTTCAGACAAATTAGGTCAGTGTCCCAGATAACATCCACACCAGCCACTAACACCCAGGTACCCATTTACTGATGGGTAAACATAGACAACAGTTGTAAAGAAACACGCATAATATTTCTACCCTGGCTGGGAATCGAATATCTATCAAAAACCATATATGGCTAGCCCAAGCCATGTAATAGAAATAAGCCACTTTGCCTGGCTTTTTTTTTGGATTATCTTAGGTTCTCTACACATATGCTTCTATGTGTGATAATCTATGCAGAGAAAATAGCATTTTTGTTTCAGGGTTATGGTGCAGTACGAGTGTATATCACAGTTAGCCCTGTGCTATACTCCGTTTTCTCTAACATAATCCCCAAAGACAGGGATAGGAGAATGGTATTTGTATCACATATCCTCTTCATACCTTGGTCGAACTGCTCGGTATTATGCCAAATACTGTATTATTCATTCTGAAGTATTTAATATGTTTTTCACGTTATTCATATCGTTTTATTACGTCATATTGGATCATTTGTGATAAGCAAATAAGCTGTAGTGTTGATATTAGCGTAATAATAAAGCATATTCCCCTGCATCACGAGGACTGAGCTCATGACACTGAACAGTTGTCTTCAGAACACCTTACTTAATGGATTAATGTACTGTGTCAGAGCTTACATAATGAGAGCATTTTTCTTTTTATTCATTTGGAACCATGGCTAAAAGCTAATGGCTTATGCAGCTAAGTAGCGCTCACCAAACCAGTACCAGGCAGGTTGGTGTGGCGATCCTGGAAATTTTAAAATTATGCTAGCCGATATTAGTACCGAAATAACTGAAGGAAACCGATTAACTGATCTTGCCGGATTTGTGATGCAGGACTTGTATGGTTTGTATATATATATATATTTATATATATTATATATTATATATATATTATATTATATATATATATATATATACATATATATATACATTTATATACATATTACATATTATAAATATATATACATATATATATATATATATATATATATATATATATATTTATATATATATATTAATATATATATTTATATATTATATATATATATATATATTATTTATATATATTTGTATATGCCGGACCAAGCACGGGGAGGGGGTGGAAATCTTTAGCTCAAGTACTTTCACACTTCTCAGTGCATCATCAGGAGCTGTGCAATGTTGCAAGGGAGCAACCAAAGCAGGGATTGGAAGAGGCTTCAGAGTAGCGTTGGTGGACATTGGCCACGGGTTTCCATAGACTCCACAAGGTCCCACAAGTCGCCTCTGGCTTCACAAAGCCCTACAAGTTGCCCTGGCTAAAACAAAGTCCTACAAGTTGCCTGGCTACTACAAGCCTCAAGTTGCCTGGCTACAACAAGCCCTACAAGTTGCCTAGCTACCACAAAGCCCTACAAGTTGCCTGAATACCACCAAGTCCTACAAGAGTTGCTGGCTACCACAAGTTCCTACAAGTTTGCATGCCTACCAACAAGCCCTACAAGTTGCCTGGCTACCACAAGCCCTACATGGTTGCCTAGCTACCACAGCCTACAAGTTGCCTGACTACCACAAGAGTCCTACAGTTGCCTGGTACCACAAGGCCCTACAAGTTGCTGGTTACCACAAAGTCCCTTACAAGTTTTGCCTGGCTACACAAGTCATACAAGTTGCTTGGTTACCAAAGGCCCTACAAGTTGCTGGTTACCACAAGTCCTACAGTTTCCTGGTTACCACAAGTCCTAAATGTTGCCTGGTTAAAACAAGTCATACATGTTGCCTGGCTACCACAAGTCCTACTGTTGCCTGGCTACCACAAGTCCTACATGTTGCCTGGCTACCACAAGTACTACAAGTGCTGGCTACAACAAGTCTACATGTTGCCTAGTTAGTTTTTTGTGTTAATTATGTTATTATTACTAAAAACAAACAGACATTAGCCCCACTCCACAATGGGGGCAGTAATGCAACAGCAAAGAACTACAGACCAATAGCACTAACATCCCATATCATAAAAATCTTTGAAAGGGTCTAAGAAGCTAAGATCACCACGCTTCTAGATAGAAACCCATCAGTTCACAACCAGCGGCAAACATGGGTTTGGAAACAGGTCGCTCTGTCTGTCTCAAACTAATGGATCATACGACAAGGTCCTGAATGCACTAGAAGACAAATAAGAATGCAGATGTAATATACAGACTTTTGCAAAAGCCTTCGACATGTACGTGACCATGGCGTATAGCGCACAAAATTGCGTGCATAAGGAATAACAGGGAAAAGTCGGTCGATGGATCTATAAAATTTTCTCACTAACAGAACACAGAGAGTAGTCGTTCCAACAGAGTAAAGTCCGAGGCATGCTACGGTTGGAAAGCTCTGTTCCCACAAGGCTAGTTACTCGCTCCCATCTTGTTCCTCATCCTTATATCCGACATAGACAAGGATGTAAGCCACACAGGCACCGTTGTCTTCCTTTGCAGATGACACACCGATTATGCATGACTCGTGTCTTCCATTGCAGACACTGCAAAGCTCCAGGCAGGAAACCATCCCCCCCAACCAAAGCTTTCAGTGGGTGCAGAAAACAATATGAAGTTCAACGATGAGAAATTTCAATTACTCAGATATGGTAAACATGAGGAAATTAAATCTTCATCAGAGTACAAAACAAATTTGGCCACAAATAGAGCGAAACACCAACGTCAAAGACCTGGGAGTGATCATGTCGGAGGATCTCACCTTCAAGGACCATAAACTTGTATCAATCGCATCTGCTAGAAAAATGACAGGGATGGATAATGAGAACCTTCAAAACTAGGGAGGCCAAGCCCATGATGACACTCTTCAGGTAAACTTGTTCTATCTAGGCTGGAATATTGCTGCACACTAACGGGCACCTTCAAGGCAGGTGAAATTGCCGACCTAGAAAATGTACAGAGAACTTTCACGGCGCGCATAACGGAGATAAAACACCTCAATTATTGGGAGCGCTTGGGGTTTCCCCTAAACCTGTTTTTCCCTGGAACGCAGGAGGGAGAGATACATGATTATATACACCTGGAAAATCCTAGAGGGACTAGTCCCGAACTTGCACACGAAAATCACCCACTACGAAAGCAAAGACTTGGCAGACGATGCACCATCCCCCCAATGAAAAGGCAGGGGTGTCACTAGCACGTTTTAAGAGACCATACAATAAGTGTCAGGGGCCCGAGACTGTTCAACTGCCTCCCAGCACACATAAGGGGGATTACCAACAGACCCCTGGCAGTCTTCAAGCTGGCACTGGACAAGCACCTAAAGTCAGTTCTGGATCAGCCGGGCTGTGGCTCGTATGTTGGTTTGCGTGCAGCCAGCAGCAACAGCCTGGTTGATCAGGCTCTGATCCACCAGGAGGCCTGGTCTCAGACCGGGCCGCGGGGGCGTTGACCCCCGGAACTCTCTCCAGGTAAACTCCAGGTATGCACCCCATACCCATCCTGTGGGCGGTAGTCAAAAGATTACAGAGGTACATAATTGGTTTCCCGGGACTGGCCTCAAAGTTTTGATAGCTGAGCAAGTTACAGAGGTAAAAGAATTCACAACCACAAGTCCTACAAGTCACCTGGCTACCAGAAGTCCTACAAGTCACCTGGCTACCATAAGTCCCACAAGTCGACTGGCACCACAAGTCCTCAAGCACCGGGTTTCCCAAGTCCTACAAGTTGCCCGGTTACCACAAGTCCTACAAGTTTCCTGGTTTCCACAAATTTCCACAAAATTCCTGGGTTTACCAAGTCCTTTCAAGTCAATGGTTACCACAAACCTACAGTCCCCGGTACCAAAAGTCCCACAAAGTCACCTGGTTGCCCCAAGTCCTACAAGTTGCCTGGTTACCACAGTCCTCAAAGTACCTGGTTACACAAGTCCTACAAGTTCCTGGTTACCCAAGTCCCCACAAGTTGCCCGGTTACAAATTCCCCAATTCCCGGGGTTCCACAAGT
>NW_026504035.1:0-10785 GCF_026875155.1 Cherax quadricarinatus
ACAGGGCAATGATTCAGTTTTCAGCGAGGTTCAAAATTCAGTGCCATTGGCATAGTCCTGGCACTCTGATGTTACTTCATCCTAATAGCCAGACATAGACAAAACCCCGGCAACACTTTTGTATCCATCTCTGCAAGTTGACTCTTAAAATAAGCATGAATGGTCAGTACGGTTAGAGGACAATGAAAAAGTTAGAGAAGACATAAACAGGGTTTTCCAGTGGCAGTAGAGAACATGACATTCAATGGTGATGAGTTCAAGTGCTTGAGGTATGGCAAGAATGAAGAAAACTCGAAGGGGAAAACTATATATAAAAACTCAGATTGCCACAAATAGAAATGTAAGGAAAATGTAAAAGACCTGGGAATAATTATGTCAGTGGACCTTTCTTTTAACCCTTTAGGGGTGGCAGGCCTCTCTAAATTATTCTCAGGTTGGAAATTTTTCAAAAAAAAAAAAAAAAAAATTCTTATGAAATGATAGAGAATGTTTTCCCGATCATAATGACACCAAACGTAAGAAATTTGATGGAAAACTTACCGAATTATTCTCTCACAAAGTTAGCGGTCTTGAAAATGTTTACGCATCGGCGATTTCGCCCACTTTGAGCCCTATTTTTGGCAATTTAATGTACCAGTTCGACAAAAATCATAACTATTTCGCTAGAACTCCATTTTTTCTATCGAATGAGTACAAGAAACCACCCATTTATCAATTTCAACTATCCAATAAAGTGGTCAGAAATTGCCAATTTCACTATTTCAAAAGATGCCAATTTCCAAATAGGGTCCAGAATAAACAAGACAGACATTTCTGGCACTAAAATAACATTTCCTCTGTTCATTAGTCATTTCCCCAGGCCTCTGTTACATTGCTTTTGCTTTCCACTTTGATTTTGTATTCTCACAAAAAATAGAAAGATTACTGTTAATCGACTACTGCTTTTGCGTTTAAATGGTAAAAACAATTTCAGGGCGCATTGAGAAAGAATATTAGACTTCACCAGTTGATGTGTATTGGACGTGTGGCATTGATTTGTTTACTTTGAATTTGGGAAAATCGAAATTTCTGACTACTTTGAGATTCATTTCAGGTTACTTTTTTGTGAAACAATCAAATCATCATCTATTTCTGTAACGTGTTGATTCTATATTCAAATGAGACCAGGAAAACTAGAACACTCATAATTAGATACAAAAAATGCACTGCAAAGTTCGCTGTTTTAAACCAAAAACACGGTCGGAGTTTTTTTTCTCATTATGCACGTTTTCTGCGAATTTTTTTTATGCTGCGCACACTGACCAAATAGATTATTCTTTCAAGTTGGCAGGCCTACCAGCTTTCTCTCGCCTAGATTTGAAGGCACTAGAAATTATGCGTTCTTGTACTGCACCAACCCTGCGTGTTAAAGACCAGAAGATGTGAAAGACATAACAAGACAAAGATCCATCACGACAGCAAGGGAAGATGACAGGGTGGGCACTGAGAAACTTTTCATTAGATAGTGCTCACTTAGGATATTGCACAGCTGATGGCCCCGTGCAAAGCACGAGAAATATCGGAGCTGGAACAAATACAAAGATCATTTATGATTCGCACTGAGCCTGTAAAGCTCCTAAACTACTGGGAACGCCTGCAAGTCTTGAACGTGCATTCACCGGAGCGGAGGAGAGAGAGAGAGAGAGAGAGAGAGAGAGAGAGAGAGAGAGAGAGATAATAATATATACCTGGAAAATACTCAAGGGGCTGGTCCCAAATTTGCATACTGTCATAACAACATACTGGATTGAGAGATATTGGAGGAAGCATAAAATGAACCCAGTGAGGAGCAGGGGTGCGGTAGGGACAACACGGGAACATTGTATCAACATCCGGGGTCCCAGATATTCAACATATTACAGAAGGATTATCAGGAAACACAGCTGGGACAAGTGTAGAAGCCTTCAAGAGGAAACGGGACAAGTATCTTCACCAGGTGCCAGATCAACCAGGCTGTTATGGATATGTGGGGCAGTGGGCCTCCAGCAGCAACAGCCTGGTTGACTAGGCAAGCACCAGATGAGCCTGACCCATGGCAGGCTCAGAGAGTAGGAATAACTCTCGAAACTCTTCAAAGGTATATCAAAGTTATACCTTCTCTTTCTACATAAACAAAAACACCAAACCCCTTTAACCACTATATCCACAAATCCCACCTGGCTTTTAACATTTCTGTCATGACCATTAGTTCAGCTGCTTTAACTCCTTTCATTATCCTTATTGCCTCCCCAGCACACATCTGCTTCTTCTTCACTCCTAAAAATGTTATACTTTCCTGCCAGTGCATTTGGCGGCAGGAAAAATATTATACGATGATCTACGTTTGAAGGGCTAGAGGTAACAAATATTAGATAAATAAATCTAAATTTCATGGGGAAGTAGAGAAGGAACTTTCTCTGTAAGCTGTGTTTGTCATAAGAGATAATAAATTGCCAGGTGCAAGGGCTAGTATCCCCTTCCGCTTTAAATTAATACATATAAAAAGAAAAAAAATTCTTCTTTTCGAGGTCAACCTGCCTTTGAGGAAGACGGCGGAACAGTGTGTTAAATAATACATAATCCAGTTACGAGTTTTTTTTTCTCTCAGTGGAAGTTTCCACCAAGCAAGATGTAAAGAATAATGTCTATCCAGATGAGAACCAAACTGCGGGACATCTTCCAATCGTCTACAAGTGTAATCAATGTGATTCCCAATCTTCTAACTTAAATATGGTATAGCCAATTTTCTTGAAATCCCTTCCTTCTTACACTATCCCCACCTGCTTTCAATATTTTTGTCCTTATTTCCAAATCATGTTTTCATTCTTGTAATTATTATAAAAGATCTCAGATAGTTGTCGCTACTTTGAGCAAAAAAACTATGAATTCAGACAAACATGATCCAGGCTTTTTCTGCCTCCTCTGCACGTGGGGTCTAGTGGCTGGACATGGAGCTTAAGCTGTCCACCCTGTGACGGATACACTTTGATTACAATCTCTTTTTTTTTTTTAAATGTTAATTGTCTTCCGACAGTCCTCCCAAATAAGTACCTATATTTCTGTTCAAAAATTGAAACGACATCGTAAATATTACATACTGCACCTCTGAATCTCTCAAAAAAATGCCTAAATTAATTAAACATAAAAATAACATGTTAGAGGAGAGAGAAATTCTGTAAGAACATATATAATGCACATATGTTACAAACAAATCAGCAGAGCAATTTTTAGCCACAAATACTCCTACTAAAAGCATCTATGATCTATTAAACTAAGCACATATAAAATGTTTCTTCATTCACATGATGGTACATTGCACATCATGTCGATTTTTTGGATTGTAACTGCTCATGTTATGTAGGAATTTCGGGGAAGTGTTCTACAATGTTATAATTCTCTTAAAAGTATTAACCCTTTCAGGGTTGAGAGGCCAAATCTATAAGTGGACAGCCAGGGGCCAGAATTTACGAACAAAAAAACAATTCTAACAGAATTAAGATTTTGTTTCTATAGGTAATAAAACAAGATAAACAAAAAAATTTTCCAATCTGTACTTACAAGATACAGAGGCATTGAAGTTAATCCTCAATGACAGGCGGCAACATCAGCGACTTCCGTAAAGTCGCACTTTTTTATTTTACGTTTTTGTTACTTTTTTTTTTTTCTTTTCAAACTAGTAGTACCTCGGGATGCGAACTTATTTCGTTCCAGAGTCGTTCGGTGCCTATTCCGAAAGAATTTGTTCCCATAAGGAATAATGTTAATTAAATTTACTCCATTTCAGACCCCGAAACACTCTTACAAAAGCACTTACATAATTCGTCTGTTTTGAGTGTTCGAATCCTGAGGTACCACTGTATGTTTTTTTTTTTTCAGTAACTTTTGTGGCCTGCGAGGACCAAATATAATGTTACGTATAGTAAGGGTCCGCTTTACAGCATTTCGCCTTTGGCATTCCGATAATACGGCAATTACAAATTACCGACCAAAATTTGCTTTACGGCAATTGGTCTTTCAAATACAGCAGACCCACCGGGTTTGTTGACATTCTTCGTGAGACATCTATTAGGTCTGGAAACTTTCCAAAATTTAAGATGTTTTTAACCCTTTCAGGGTCTGTGCCGTTGTTCTATGGCTTTACGTTCCGGGTTCCAAACCATAGATCTACGCTAGGAACTCAGCTCACTCTGATAAACTGTGTGAGAATTAAACACTATGTGGTATGTGGGGGGTTTGCACCACATAAAACAAATCCTTCAGCACACAGTGCATAATGAGAGAAAAACCGCGACTCTAATTTTCGATTAAAACACGCGAATTTGCAGTGTTTTTTTGTATGTTTTTTATAGTTGTATTTGCAATTCTTGGTCTCATCTGTTAGAATGGAAGATTATACTTATAGAAATAGAGATGAGATTGATTGGTTTTTTGGTATTGGATAAGGCTAGAAACTGAGCTCAAAGTAGCAGAAATGTTTAAATTTTTTTGACGATGTTCAAGAGTAAAACCAAATGACCTCACAAGTCTAATACATGACAGGCTGGTGGGTCTAATTTACTTGGCAAAATGTGGTGATTAATTATTTATATAATTATTACGTAAGCATAAACAGTAAATCTTTATATTTTTTGGTTTATTTTTGAATAAAAATGCTAATGTGAATAAAAAAATCAAAATGGAATTCATTTGTAAAGCCTGGAAAACGTAACTAATGAACAGAGGAAATGTTAGTGTAGGGTCAGGAATGCATGCATTTGATGTATTTAGACCCTATTTTGAAATTGGAATCTTGGAACTTTGCACTAAAATTGGCCAACCAAATCACAATTTCGGTCAACTATTTTGTTGTTGGAATACATTTGAATTGGCGATTTTCTTTGTCAATCGATTAGGAATAGAAGTAATTACTAAGTAAAATAACTAAGGAATTTGGTTGACCGGATACTGTAGTTGGCTTAAAATGGAGTCAATGTCGGCAAAATCGCCGAATGATAAAATATTGGCGACACATAAAATTCGCAGAGCATTTTCGTCAGTTTTCATCAAATTTCATACTTTTTGTTTTATTACCTTCAAAAAAAAGATTTTCTAGACCAATTTCATAAAAAAAAAAACTTGCAAATTATTTTTTTGAAAATTCTAAGTACCCTGGTGCACACTTTGGAATTTGCTATGGACCTGAAGGGTTATAGTTTTATTGTGTATTTTATTTGTACTTGGTAATTATGCCTTATATGTACCTGTACCTAAATATACTTACACACTGTGCTCGCATGTAGGTACACATTAAAATCAGTCTCTCTACTCATGATGCCATAGTAATACTACGTAATAATAATCTCTCTTGGGCACATTAAATGTCTTATTTTACGTTAATAAAGACATTTTCATTAATCCATCTACGATATTTTCTACAACTTATTAATAAGAACTCGTTACATAGCATATAAACATTATACATACACCACAGAATAAAAGTTGACATAAATATGCGATTTGTTTACAAAGTCGCTTTGTAGGAGTGTCGGAAGAATTATGTTTTCTCTAGTCAAACATGGGGGCTAAACTGTACTAAATTTTCCTACCGGAGCCTTCACTTCTATATATGGCAATGCACGACCCTTGTGGGTTTATTGCTTCTTTTTTTGTGATTATAATAATAACTTACAATATAATTTATAATAATAACTTGTAATAATATAATTGGTTAAAATAATAATAATTGTCAGCGCATCATTCATTCTAAAAATTACATGAGAATGGAAAGTGCTGATCTTTAATTATTCTACTGTTCCCACTGTGGAGACAACTTATACACAATGTAAGCGTTGTATGAATGTTTATTGGACCATAACCTGGACGGAATCATCGGTTGTTTACATTTAGTGGGTGGGGTGAGCCGACTGGTCTTCCCTACATACCCTACTACTTACACAATTTCTACAATTAAATTACTTTTCACCTTTCACCCTACATTAACGCACCATTTAGTGAGGTACTATTAAAGGAATGAACTTTCGCCAATTCTTAGGATATGGATTTTACTGTATTGTTCATCTCTAGTACGCCTTTCCCTAAATTAGATTCTTCACGGTATAAAATTATTAAATTAAATTAAATTATGTTAGCCTTCCTCACAAAATTGGAAGAACTATGAGAGTTTCTATGGTCATAATGCCGATTTACTCTGTCCCATTTGCTTAGAGACTGCAGTGGACAGAGTTGGTCGTATCACTTTGGTTCATCAGGAGGTCTAAATACATCTTGATATGATTGGCTTATGCGTCTAGCATCCCAGAAGCGGGTAGTCAGTAGAAGTTGCAGAAAAAGTTACTTTATATTTTTTTCACGGGTAAGGTATACCCAGGGAATTTGTGTCTGATCAAGGAACACAATTATTTCTGAATTAATGATCAAGTTTATCAACTTGTTGGGTGTTAAACCTCCGTTACATCCAAATTGTAACGGAAGAGGGAATGTCAACATGCTATCATAAAGTCAATATTAAAGTAAACTGTGTTTACTTAAGCCAACTGATGTGTTAATGTTATCTACCTTGTGCTCTTTGTAATGCGTCAGATTCCAAGTGACTTCACTTGGATATTTCCTTTCGATTTGCTTTATGGGAGGACAAGCTCGTGATACCTCTATTTATTCTTGTAGAACTGTTGTGCGTCCAAATATATTAAAACTGAAGTTCAAAGCACTTATCGTTTTTTTTTTTAGATTGTGAGAGAAAGTTTAGAAGAACGCAGATTTAGTTGTCAAGAACTTGATTATTTCCATGGAAAAATACAAGACCTATATTGACCAAAAGTGTTCCAAAACGTTTAAAATTTAATATTTTGCGATGATAGTGTAGTTCTTTTACCAGATAAATCCAACCAAATTGTTAATTTCCTGGAGCGGACCGAATAAAATAGTAAAGTTCTGTAATGAGGTAGTTTATATCTTGGATAGTCAAAGGTAAAGAACGAATGTATCAGTCAATATTTTGGAACTGTTCTACGTAAGAGAAGTTATTCTTCGTTGAAAACTCCTTCGATGAAGATATTTTGTCTCTACAGCTTAGGTAACAGTCATGAACTCGTGATTGTAAAACGTTTGTATTATTTGATCACTTGTCTCGCACAGAATCAGGAACTACTTGATATCTTAACTGGTGATTTTTCCAACTAATAACCTCTAAACATCAACATCAAGAGTGAAACTATCTAGTAAACAAAAGTCTCAAGTAAATGCCTTTGTAAATACCTTTTGACATTTCACAGAGATCCAGGATTAACTACCGTTTGTACACAGATTGAATTGTCAGCTCTGAACCAGTAGACGGAAAATCTTTCCTGTTACGGTTCACTTACGGAAAACGCTTGATAACGCAGTTGACAAAACTCTTAAAGTTAAAAGATCATTGAACCTTATAAATCAGCATTCTGTTCAGCAGTTGTTCATGGTTAAGAAACAGACAATTCTTACCGACTGGCTCAAGATTTTCGTTATTAAATGATATCACTAAATGGTACGTTGAGCCAGGCCAGTATTAGATCATGAATTGTAATGAATTCCAGACTAAATTTTTCTCTGAATTAGACATCTCACAAGCGTACCTCAGTGTCGTTACACCCAGAACTATAAACCATACACTGCTTTCCCTACTCATAAAGGGGGACTAATACAATATCCGCCAATGTCTTTCGGCTTGGTCATCGCGTGTGCACGTATATCGGCTTATGAGAAACAGTCCTTTCTGATCTCAAGAATGTTTAGTGTATTTCGATAATTTTTACCTCATGATTTATGTTGGGAGGATCATCTTATACACTGTCACTTGTTTTATAAAGATAGAGCTTCATGCACCTTACAATCAACAACAGAAGTGTTTTCTTGGCTATTTCAAAGTACAATACCTCGGGGGTTTATTATTTCTGGACAGAATTTATAACCTCTTCTAAAAGACGAAAGAAGTTCTAGATACGCGCTTTCCCAAAACTAATAAACAATTGCTAAGAAGTTTCCTTGGGTCAGTAAATTTCAAAGAGAATTTTTGTACATTAATTTAAAAGGTATGACTTTCCATTCTCACAGACTATTTAAAAAAGTATGCAAGGAACCTCTTGTTTGTTCTGAGAGGCTGTAGAAGAAAGCTTCGAACAAGTAAAGAATACTTTCCAATCTCCTTTTCTAAATTACAAGTTATTAATAAAGTCTTTTGTTCTCCAAAACGGTGCCTTCCATTCGGACTGGGGAAACTGTTACACAGTATTTATGTGAGATTCACTTCCCTATATTCTTCACCAGTAAGAAGATTCTGCGAGGTAAAAAACTACTTCACTGTGGAGATGAATGTTATGCATGGTATGAGGTGTAAGTGGTGTTCAACTACTACTTATATGGAAAAACCCTTTGTGCTTGAAACAGATCAAAGCCACTTATGTTACCTCAGAAAACCACTTTCCAGATTGGCTGAACCGAGGGTGTACATAGTACTTTTCCCTCTGTAACTTAACATACTGCCTCTGACTTAGTTTAGGAAAGGGGTTATTTTGAGAAAAAAAAACTTAAAAAAAGTTTGAGATGGTTGTTTGTTCAGACACCAAGGAACCACTAGCGTGTTAAGCCACTCTTCATCTAGTGGGCAGACAGAGGCTTAAACTCAGTTCCTAGCGTCTGAGTTGCTTTATTTCTAGTCCCTGGTAGTATTAACCTTACTGTGTTGGTTGAAGTTTGGAGAATACTTCACTCACTCTTCTATGATCAGTTTACGGTGTATAACAGGAGTTTTTCTGTTCATTGATACTAATTTACCTGGTTACCAGTGACATTGAAGTAGAATACCAGCCTTTGTCTTTCTTCAGTGTCATACTTATTTAACACTTATATAACCAGTGTTTTCTTTATTATCAGCTCTGCTGCTGACCTGGTCAACCAGGTAGACGGTAGTTAATTGGGGCAAGATCCCTGTCTACAGGACGTAGTGGGACATTACGACTCCCACCTCTAAAATCTGAATTGTGGTGATACAACCAAGTAGTGACAGGATTTTCAGAAGATGGACGAACACCGCCACCCAGGATAACCAACACCATTTCTTCTAAAACATCATCAGAAGACCATCCTGGGCATAAGATTCTCATGTCCCAACATCCTACTGGAACCACAGCGGCCAATATTTATTTTAGTTATTTTTAATTAAAATCCTTAGAAAAATATCATAATTATTATCCATCAAGTTATTCATTTGTTATTTTTCCTTTCTTTTGTTCAATAGGAAGGCGTTCCCCTGACACTGGTAGCACAGAAGACCAGTACAGACACACAGAAGACCAGTACAGTAACACAGAAGAATGAGTACAGTAACAGAGACGACCAGTACAGTAACACAGAAGACCAGTACAGTAACACAGAAGAATGGGTACAGTAACAGAGACGACCAGTACAGTAACACAGAAGACCAGTACAGACACACAGAAGAACAAATATAGTTCAGTAACAGAGAAGACCAGTACAGTAACACAGAAGAATGGGTACAGTAACAGAGACGACCAGTACAGTAACACAGAAGACCAGTACAGACACACAGAAGAACAAATATAGTTCAGTAACAGAGAAGACCAGTACAGTAACACAGAAGAATGGGTACAGTAACAGAGACGACCAGTACAGAAAATTAAAACAAAAGAACGGTAGAGTACAGTACAGAAATACAGTACAGTAGCAAAGAAAAAATGTACAGCAACAGAGAAGAACAGTAAGGTAAGGTGATACCTTTCTGGGATCACGCATGATTATAATTACATCAGTCTTACATTCACTGCCTCTGCTGCTGCCTCTATTTTAAACTGAAGAAGCCTACTGTGTAGGCGAAACGTTTTTGATTGAAGACACCTAACTGTTGGGTCCCACTCCAGCAACACCCACGGTATTATCCCGGCCCGGGTCTTTTCCAGATGACCTTCGTTATGTTAGAGTACCAGACATGTGTACCCAGGAGACCTGCCATCTACGACTCTAGTTGTTGCAATGTTATCTCTGTTATGTTAATCAACAATATGAACAATATTTTTATTAACGTTTTTTTATTAATGTTAAATCCGGTGAATGAACAAAATAAGAACACTACCGTGGCTCCTATGAGAGTGGCTGGAGTGGAAATAATACCACCCTGGTAGACGCTTTTGAATCTAAATTAGCAAATCTTGAATTATAATAACATTAATAATTTGCGACCACTGTCAGCCTCAGAGTTATCTCTGAGTTACCAGACCTTGCCACGTGGAGGCCAGTGGTTCGTCTTTAAGGTCCCCCCCCCCCTCGCCTTCCCCAGGTTCATGTGTCCAGGAATCCATCCGTGGGCCCCCGGATGTCTCCCCTTCCTCACTTCCCTAAGGTCAGCCTCGCCTCTCTCTCTCTGCCTTCCAGCCTCAGCCTTCCCTAGGGTTATGTATCCAGGAATTCATCCGTCCGCTGCCGGATGTTTCCCCTTTCTCACTTCCCCAAGGTCAGCCTCACCAACCTGTATTCATGCCTACCCCAGGTTCATGTATCCAGGAATCCATCCGTCTACCGCCAGATGTCTTCCCTTCCCCACTTCCCCAAGGTCAGCCTCAACTGCATGTATTCATGCTTTCCCCAGGTTCATGTATCCAGGAATCCATCCGTTCGCTCCCGGATGTCTCCCCTTCCCCACTTACCCAAGGTCAGCCTCAACAACAACCTTCCCCAAGTTCATGAAAGGCCCGGGCCCCCCCTTTGGGGGGTTTCCCCCCC